>CAUYPK010126029.1:0-39070 GCA_963574355.1 Loris lydekkerianus
AGGAGTGTGTCAGAATTTTTGGTGATCCTACAATTTCTTTAGAGGTGGAATCCTCTGCAGTAGCTACCTCATGGTCCCTTAGAGGGGTTGCTCTGGACTAGTTCTTCATGTTGCCAGGAGTTTTCTGCTGATTCTTCCTCATGAGTGATTTCTTTTATCTGTTTCCTTGCCCTAATTTTCCTTTCACTTCCTCTTGCTCTTTAAGTTCCCATGCCTGTGGACTAAGGTTTTGATGAGTTCTTTGGTATAGGACCAGAAGGATGAGAAGGTTGGAGAGCAAGAAGTGATAAAAGAAAGAAAAAAAGAAAGAAAAAAAAAATAGAAAAAGGAGAGTGGCTGCGTAAAAGGGAATATTGACAAAAAGAAGAGAGGCACAGAAAGAGGGAGACAGAGCAATATAGGTGTACAGTACAGTACTTTGACACGACCTTCAAAAAACCCCAACCTCTGGGGGTGCCTGGTTGGGTGGTTCCCTTGAGGTCAGCAGCTCTTTCTAACCTGATCAGACACAATACCCCACCTCCACCAAGTAGAGAGGAAAGATAAAAATGCCATAAATCAAACCAAAACAAGCAAACAGAAAACTTTATGAGATAAAATTGGGTGAAAAAACAAATAATAGGGGTTGAAACACTAGCAAAAATGAAGTTCTAATTATTGAAAAAGGCAGCAATGGGAAATTGTATTTAAGCTAGAAAAATGGAGAAAGAAAAGAAAGAAAAGAAAAAGTCTGTAGGCAAAAGGTTGAAATTAAAAAGTAAAACACAACAACAAAACAAAAAACAACAACAAACAAACAAAAAAACAAAAACAAAGCAGTATATATATCTTGTTGAATATCGTCTGGGCAACAGGCAGTCTTCAGGGATATGAGATGTTAATCACAATGCTGATACACCTGGAGGCCTCCGCTGATTTCTCAAACCCCACAGGGTGGAGACCTAAATCTCTCTTCAGCTCTCTTAAAAGGCACTTTAAACTTCTAAACTTGGCTAAGCAGAAGCTTTCCCAGGAAAGTGCTTGTTGCTGGGATCACTCCTGAAGTGGCTATCCACTTACCCAGTGTGCCAAAACTGGTCTCACTCTGCCCCTGATGGTTAAGGCTGTAAGGTGGCTCAGTCCCCGCCTTTAGGCTGCTCAGTCACTAGATTACTAGCTCCTGCCAGATCCTTTCTCTGTGACCCCAAGGTTGGAGCTTGCCTGGGCATTTCTCTCACAATGGCCTCCTGCAGCCCACAGCCGAACACTATTAGCTCCGCTGGGCTTAGCGGAGTTTTCTGCACTCCTGCCCAAACTCTCCCCAAGGCAGTTCAACTGAGTGCCAAGTCCAAAAACACCAAAACAGTTCACAGGTAAGGCCTTTCCAGTTTGCAGTCTCACTGCTACTGTACTTACAGCTGCCGGTGGGATTAGACTGATTGAATACATGCAACCACTTGCCAGTTTTCCATTATTTTAGTCCTCCTTTGGGGGTCCAGAAGTCTTTCTGACTCCCTCTGTCCTCAAAGGGGTGATTATAGGCAGATCCCATGAGCCAGAGATGCCTGGAGTCTTATCTCCCCAAACTCACGGTACCCAGTTGCAGGGAAGCTGTTACTCCGCCGCCATCTTGCTCTTGAGATCGAGATAACTTATTTTCTTTAGCTGCCTCCATCTGGTCAACATGGAAGCAGCCAGGGAGGGTACCACCTGAACTAATTTTTCCTATCTCACACCCTTAGGTTATGATTTGAGGTTGGGAATGGTGTGTTCTTGCCTATCAGGGAGCTCAATTCGGCTAGAGGGAACCTATAACCAGGGCAAGGCAATAAGCATGCATCCTTCACAGCTGGTTAATATGACCTTTAAAATGAACTAAAAAACTGTGCACATTCTGCTAGTTATTCTAGATAAAGATCTTTTGAAATAGTTGAAAGGAAAGGCCACCCTAGCATAGGGTAGTATCAGTGTGCTTTTGAGAAAAAGAAGGACATTGGAAAGAACCCCTCCCAAAATTGCAAAGGGCTCCAGTTAATAAGAATTCCTTAGGAAAAAAAATAATTCCTTCAAATCCAGGACTCAGATGATGAATGATGGGGCCTGGGGTCCCCTAGCCCCTCTAGCAGCTTGAAGCCAAATATCCCTATGCAATCCCCAGGTGCAAATTGAAAAGTGGGGACCTGATTAACAGACTTTTTGAATGAAGGGCCCCAGCATTCCATGCCTATCTACTGGAACCCCACATGAGAATTGATCATGGGGATTCAATTGTTGCCAAGCTGAATGGGCAAGAACAGTCTAGAGGTAGCCCCTTATCTTTCTTTCGTGGCCCAGCAGCCAGCACCAGCTATGCATGGCACTCTGTAAGCCAAGTGGCAGTGAGGTAGCTGTTGGCAGTTGATGACTGAGAACTTCCTGCAGTAGGCCCAGGGGTAGACCTAGGTAAGCAGTGAGAGTGTCAGGAGCTGTTTCAACAGTGACAGAAACTCACCTCTGAAGGCACTGCTATGCTCCTACTGGACAAATCTCAGGGCCTGGAGAAGCATGCAGCAGACTTATTTTAGAGCAGTTTACTTTAAAGTTCAGGCCTCAACAGACCTGTACATCATCACAGCACTGGCAAAGAAAGCTACCAAAAGTGAGTAAGGCCATATGGATTGATGGGACCATAGCACATATAGAGGGAATTTAATTTCTCCATACCAATTAGTAAGGATATGGGCAAGTCCTATGTGCCACTAATGATATTGTACAAATAACTATGAATACTCAGTTACATTTGAGTAACAGGGTCCTGGGACTGGAGTGGCCTTGGAGTAGTACTGGACTACATTAGGGGTTTTAAAAGGGCTCTCCTGTCCTGTTTGATGAGAGCTTATTGGGGGACTTAAGGAACACCCTGCAACTAGACGGATTTGTAAACAGCAGGTCACTTATCTAAAGTCCCTAGGAAAAATAAGCTCCTGTCATGTTTGGATCTCAGAATTTGAGATAGCAAGATCCAATGGACTTTATATAGGGCCCTTAAAGTGACAGATGTAGAGTCTCTGATCTGGATCACAGACTGTCAATGACTTTGTAAAACTAAAACAGAATCCCTGCTTTGGGGTTACCTGACTCACAGAAAGAATTTATTTATTTATTTATTTATTTATTTTTGAAATTTTTTTTTTTATTGTTGGGGATTCATTGAGGGTACAAGAAACCAGGTTACACTGATTATTACTCATTTTTTAAAGTACATATTTCCTTGACTTAGTCCACTTATTCGCAATTACCCTGGTTAATTCGATGGGTTAAGATTTGAGGTGGACATGTTATTGATGCACACAGAAACCAGTAACATGGCATTATCTTTTTGAAAAAAAGAAAGGCTTTATTGCAAAACTGGCCAGCGAGGAGACAGGAGGCAAAATCATTCTTCCCAAGTTGGGGTATGGGGCAAGCTTATAATCTCAGCTTGCCAGAGTCTGAGAGCTTTAAATTAGGCCAGACAGGATGGTATATTGAGGTGGATTTTAGCACCAGATCTTCTGAGCACCAGACCCCTTGCTTCTGAAAGAGTTCCAGTAAGTAGGTTCCAGGCATGTCCTGTTTTTCTTGGTTCTAATAGGAGGAATCATTGGTTCCAGATGCTTTTAGAAGTCAAAGCTCTCTTTATTGTGTGTGCCCAGGCTTACAGTTTTTGGCTCTGTTATACCCACAAGGTAACCTGACATTTTGTTATCAACAGAGTAGGCCCAGTTTGGACTGGTCCTATAGTTACATATAAGCAGGTGGAATTGGGACAGGCTGTACTGGGCAGTCCATAGATACTTTTTTTTTTTTTTTCTCATTTCTTTATTTTTTATTGTTGGGGATTCACTGAAGAATTTAAATAATATGAAAAACAAGGAATGAGCCTTGGAGTATTAGTATAGGTATGAGACATCCCAGGCCAGGGACATACTTCTCAAAGCCACTGAACAGCATTGTAAGAGGATGGCCTCTTCGCTTCCAGGCAGTAACAGCTACTTGTGAATTGTTAGTGAAGATTTTGTTTAATCTGAATCTTGCCATTCTTTTGCCAGCCAAAGAAAACAAGCCTTTGCAACATACCTGTTTAGGGGCTCTGGAAGCTGTCTGGATGTGCAGTGATCATGGCAGTGGCACTGCCACCTGGGACTTCAGCCCAGAAAGTTGAGCTGATTGCCAGAAGAAATCGGGGCACTGGTAGAACAATTAAGTTCATTAGAAGTGACCTGTTCCTCAGGACTAGATTTGGATCCCCTCTAAAACTAATGACTGGGGCTCTGACATTTGGGGTGACACAACTAAAATGAGACAGAATTCTCATAGACTAGTTATCCTACCCAAAGCTTTGGTTTGGCCTTATGAGGCACCTGTATGAATACACACAATGGGAGATGATGCCTTGATGGATTTGACGATACTTCATTTGAGAGGACCCTGTTTGCAACTGTTTATGTGCTTGGAGTGGTCCAAGGACAGAAAAACAATCAACTTCACATGAGTCCAGCATGTGTGGGGTCTACCCTTTTGATGTCTGGCAGCTTATTCAGATGCCTAGGCTTGCACTGGTAGATACCTTTCAGACTGGGTAGAGGCTTGTCTTACCTGAAGAGAAGAAAGGAGCATCTGAGGTTACTGGAATCCTTCTGGAAGAACTCACTTCAAGGTGGACTCCACCAGGACCTTATAGGGCCTTCTCTGAGTTCCTCCATGCGTACAGGAGCAGGCCTCAGAGGATGATGGGATGGTGGGCATCAACAGTCCAGGGAAAGAGGCCACACAAATGAAGAATAACATGCTGGTGATAGATGCCATGGACAACTACCGAGAGTGCTGGACATCTCAAAGTATCACTGTGTTTGGTTACTCCATGGCAGTGCCCACTGTAGGTATCTCGGCTTCCTATTATCTACACTTGAATCTACTGCACAATGTCCTATGGTCCCCCATAAAATTTTGGAGTGGATTCGTCATGGGAACCTGGTGAGCTGTTTCTCCACAAATTTGGACATGGTGGAATCAATGATCCTACCAGTTGTTAAAATATTCAGAGGGTCCATTCCTCCATATAGAGCAATAATGGACCCTCCATTGTAGCAGGGGTAACCCAGCAAGTAATCAAAGCCCTATATGTAGAATGAAAATTACCTGGAATCCACCTAATGTGGAATAAGGTATTGCCACTTCCTTCCACTGGATAAGGGTGCCCTTTTAGAACCAAGCTTAGCATAAGCCCCTGAGATATAATTTGAGAGACCCTTCCTAGCTCCCTGAGGTAAATGTTTATATAGCCATGAGAATAGAAAATAGAGTAAAGCAATATTTCAATATGCACGATTTTCCTCATTCAGGTCCCTACCCCAGTTGGAAGCAGACAAGTGTTAGAGACTCAATGAAGAGCCTCTAACACCTCATAACTTGTTAAAACTGTCAGAAGTGAAAACTTGAGCCCATCATATCAAAGTAAAGAGGATAGAAAGACAACTCCTTAGTATTTCCCTAAGCTATTGCCTGTTCTGTTAATCTGTCTTGCTGATGTGTGTGTCATCCTAAACCTCAATTGTTGCAAGTATTTCTGTACATGATTTCTAAATTTGCATAAGCTGGTCTCTCGCTCTCTCTTTTTTTTTAGAGACAGAGTCTCACTTTGTCACCCTTGGTAGAGTGCTATGGCATCACAGCTCACAGCAACCTCAAACTCTTGGGCTCAAGTGATTCTCTTGCCTCAGCCTCCCAAGTAGCTGGGAACACAGGTACCCACCACAATGCACGGCTATTTTTAGAGACAGGCTTGCTCTGGCTCAGGCTGGTGTCAAGCTTGTGAGCTCAGACAATTCACCTGCCTCGGCCTCCCAGAGTGCTGGGATTACAGGTGTGAGCCACCACACCCGGCCACAAGCTTGCCTCTCTAATCACCTACAGGATGCAATTAATAATAGCTCTGCACTCAGGTCTCACATTTCCATTCTAGCTCAGGCCTGTATCTGACATCATGTGCAAGGCAACAGTATATTTCACCTTGTCAATCTTCATGGTTGTAGTTACTGCTTATGCCTTTTTCACCTGGAAATAAGCACTTTCCATCTAAATCATTGGCCCAAGTCAGTAAGAAGTAGTTCCGTCACTACGTCGTCACTCCTCCCATAGAAAAGTAAGAGTAAGAAGAGTAAGGTTGACAATATAACAGAGAATGGCCTAAATAAAGCAGGTGAAAATGTTTTCTGTTGCTTCAAAACCCCTTCACTCTTTTTGAGGACTAAAACTTACATTCCTGCCTCAGATCAGAGGTCAGGAGGGGAAGGGGAGTGCCTTTTGTTCTTCCTACCATGGGAAACGCCTCAAGGGAATTGTCCAGGTGGAAGTGATCAGATTGTCTTAACCAAAGATGGAATTAATTGAAGGTCATAAGATTGCCTTAGCTGGAGATGGGATTCATTGGAACCATCCCCTTTAAAAGCTCTATATTTCTACTCAAATGCAGGATGCTGATACTTTAAGATTGGGGTCTGCCAGCCTTCTCATTTGCTATCAAATCAATAAACATCTCTTTTCTTCTCCTTAAACCACTTAGCCTCATTCTTCTGATGCAGTCTCATGCCTTTCCCTCTCAGGTCCTTGGTTGGATTCAGAGTGTTCTTCATTTTTATTCTTATCATTACCATATGACTCAAATGATGTGAAGAGCAACAACTAAGAGATAAGCTTCCTCGGAGATAAGCAGTTTCTTACATTTTTATACATAAAAAATATTTTGTTGTGAAATATAAGAACTCAATTAAGTTTACTGGGAGATTTTTACAGTCTATATATATATTTTTCTGATACAGGTGTAGGCATGAGGGGAAACTTATCTTTTCCCCCTAAAATTCACTGAAAGTTCAATGCACAATTAAGGTAGACTAGTAAGAGAAAGGTTTATTAACCAATACTACATGCATGGGGAGAATAACATAGTGATTTCTCAATATCCCAATGACATTTAGATATGTTTATCCCTGTCTTTTTAGAGGGGAAGGGAAACGTGAAGTACAGGTAATTCTGTTTAGGTGTGACAAATGGTGTTTGTGAGGACAAATGGATGGAGGAGACAGATTGACTTGTAAATAATTCTCTTTGTAAGTTATACCTGAGAGGTAGGTATTGTGTTTAAGTAAATCTGGGCCAGGTCTGCCTGCATTCTTGATCTTCTTTCTTGCAATATATGGAGATAAAAGGGAGAGTAAGGGAAGACACTTGCCTCCTTTGATCATTTGATCAGGTCAGTCTGGTTTATGAAAATAGGGGGAAAGCACCTTGTAATATTTCCTTATCTGTAATGGCTTTTAATTCAAAATAGTCTTTATATCAAGGAGTTATATTTTGGGGTAAAATTTCATGAGTGTCATAATTTCCCTTGTCTAGAATTTCTCTAGAAAGTTCATATATTAAAAGCTGAGTTAGTAGTTGAGCAAAAGATAGTTCTTGAGCCTCTGCAGAGGTTTTTCCTGGGAATAGTTGTATCACCAACAGGAGAAGCAGCATAATGTTTCTTCTGTGGTCACCGATGTCACAGCTTGTCATAGACCATCTTCAGGACTGTTTCCACCAGGCACTTACCTGGCAGAAGCAAAAATAAATTCAGGTTCCTTTGCATGGTCTAGTTGTTGGTATAACCAGCAATTAAACTGATTAATTAGTGTGGCCAGAGTTTGAAAGATTGGTATATAGAGAATGCCTCGTCTGTGCCTGACCTGCTAGAAAAACAGTAAAGCTTAGTAATAGCAAGGAAAAGTTTGAAAGAGTCGTGGAGGAAGATTAAAAGAGGAAAAAGGGATAGGTTGAGGCAATTTCTACACAGCTTCCAATGTGCAGTCCTTGAAGAGCGAGGCTTAAAAGAAATATTTTTAAAAGGATCACTGGCAGTGGGGGGAAGGTTGTTTAAAAGACAAAAAGAAATTTATAGATTAAAAAATTGGGTCTTTTGGTGTATAATCTTGGGAAAAAGCTATCTATTTTGTGATGACATCTGCTTCAATGGCCTGAGAATTGACACTGGAAATCTTTACTTTCAGTTCACCTGTAGGGGTTGTCCTCCAATTGTCTTTAGTATATTTTAGTATGGCTCACATGAATCCAGGAAGAGGATTTTTCTTGAATATTTTTGGCAGCATAGGTAGCTAATAGTATTTTATAAGTGCCTTCTTAGTCAGGTAATGGCACATGTCTTCTTCTAAAATTTCAAAGGGTATGTGAATTCTTCAATGTGTATGTGGACATGACAAAGCCTGTCACCTGGTGGAGGCCATTCTCCTTTCACCTGTTGATAAGATACACGAAGCCAAGTTAGCACCTGTATCAAATTGTTCACTTAAATCAGTCAGTTCAGAAATAGAAGGTTTAGAGGTATCTGTAGGCATGGAGTGACAGAACACTATGTCAAATGGGGTTAAATCATGTCTCCTAATTGGAGCATTCTGGATTTTTATAAGGGTCATGTAAGTCTAATATGTTAACAGACTTTTCTCAAAGTCCTTTTTATCTCTAGATTTTTATGTTTCACTTGCCCTGAGGCTAGGAGATGGTGTGCAGTATGAAATTGACTTTGTAAGCAAGTGATTTAAAATGAATCCCTTCCTCTGACTCAGTCCATTAAGGAATACCGAAAGGAGGAATCATCTCAGTTACTACTTTCTTCACCACTGTGGTAGCATTAGCATACCTAGATAGCACTCGATGTATCCTTTAATCGTGATGACAAGAAAACACTGAGAAAGCCTACATCCAGAGGTAAATCTATAAAATCAATTTGGAGTGTCAAAAAGCATAGTTTGGGCCATTAGAGATTTCTGGAGAATAATAGTTTCCTCTAGAGATTTGGTAAGATTTACAAAGAATATACCAGGAAATAATTGCGGTAAGAGATATTATGGATCTCAGGGCAGTATGATCTATCTGTCTATCTATGTATCTATCTACATACCCACCTATCTATATCTTCCTTGGACATATGTCCCATGTGATGGGAGATAAATGCAAATCAACAAGTTAAAAGGGGCCACAAGGATTCTGTTTGGCTGAATATAAAACCTATATGATGTTATAGGTTTATTGGCAATAGGAGTGTCAGCAGAACTTATGAAATGAGATTTTTGGTTTGGGCATGGTGGCTGACACCTGTAATCCTAGCACTCTGGTAGGCAGAGGCAGGTAGATTGCTTGAGGCCAGGAGTTCAAGACCAGCCTGAGGCAGGTAGATTGCTTGAGATCTGAGTTCAAGACCAGCCTGAGCAAGAGCGAGACCCCATCTCTACTAAAAATAGAAAAACTGGCCAGCCACAGTGATGCACCACCTGTATTCCCAGGTACTTTGGAGGCTGAGGCAAGGGGATTGTTGAACCCTAAGAGTTTGAGGTTGTTGTGAGATATGATGTCACAGCACTTTACACAGATGACAGAATGAGATTCTGTCTGAAAAACAAACGGGGGGGGGGGGGAGAAAGAAAAAGAAAGAAAGAAAGAAAGAAATGAGATTTTCAAATTGTGCCAACTGCATGGCAGTCTCCAAAAGCATATTTGGATTCTATGTAAATAGTGGCAGCTTTTCCTTTTGCCAATGTGCAAGTTCTAATGAGGGCTATAAAAATATTGAGTCAAAGCATTTTGGGGTGAGCTTTTGAGTCTTCTGAGATATTTTGTCCTGAGCAACAGTTGTCTGTGCCCACTGGAGTCCAGACCTGGAGGTTTTATGGCCTCAATTTAACTAAAGTTCCTAGAGTCTAAGAGAGCACTGTGTTTATAGAACAAAAGATCATCAATATACCAAATAAGTACTGAACAAGAGTGAATTTCTGGGTAAAAGTTGTAGAGTCCAAATCAACTTAGATAATGAAAGAATATTGAAGGAGATTTACAATCTCTCTGAAGTATTCAGAATTGCTTTAGCTAATAAAGACTAATTGTTAATTCAACAGCACTGCAAGGGAAGTTGAGTAGAGGTCAATACTATATTCTTAAAGTTACATGAACTTTTAGAGTTAGTTTTTATCTTCTTAATAAAATATTTGATTTAAGTACTTATTTTAAGCTAATTAATTAGAGCTCTTTTAAAATAATTTGGTAGTAAAATACTATATGCTAATGACATAGACACATAGACATAAACATATAGACAGAAGCAGTTCTAATAGTTATTATATAAAGAATTTTTATTTGTTGGCTCTTAAATATTATTATTCATTTGTTCAGATTACTGATTCTGTAATTACCTATTTTATTGTTTTAAGAAATTGCTGGCTAGGCAACAATCTACCTTTAGTAAGATTTTGCCATTTCTGCAAGCATTTTCTGCTTTAAGGTTCTAATAATTAATTGTACATTGAAGGTAGGTACGGGTGGAAAGTAGAGAACTTAATTCTTCAGAAATTAAGGATCTTATTTTTACCTTAAATCTTGGTTTTGGCTCTCAAATCTCTATGATTAACTTAAGCAATGATTTTTTTTTCCTTTACTCAAGTACACAAGAAAAAGTAACAAAGGGACAGAACATAAAAATCTCTATGAATTGTGAAACCTGGAGTTTACATTCTATTGTACTGCTACTTACTATTAGTTTCTGTCTGACTCAGTTAGAAATTTGAGGTCTTTGACTTGACCTAAGCTAATTATCAGATCCAGTCTGTATCCATACCTAGTTTAGTTTCTGTGGCAACTTCTGAATCCAGTCAGGATCAAAAATTTGCTCCAACTCAGAGAGCTCAACATAAAAATGTGTGGCACTTGGGAGAGAACTTACCTACAAGCCTCAGTTGCAATGAGAGAGCCAAGCATGACAGGTTCAGCAGTTACCTTGCTTGGATCTTATGTGCTCCTGGGTCGGTCCCTGGAAGCTTTATCTCAGAACAGAGTTTTGATAAAAATTAAATTTAACAGAGTTTAATTGAACAAAGAGCAATTCACAAATTGGGCAGTTGAACTAGAAGAGGTTCAGGCAGATTCTAATGCTGTGGTATGGATGAAGAAGATTCACGGACAGAAAAAAGAAAGTGACTGTAGACTATAGAAACAGCTGGAGTGGTTACAGCTCAGCACTTGTCTTACTTAAATATAGCTTGTTGGTCATCTTTGGCCAAAACTCTGTGGTTGGCAAAGGAGGAAGGACTACAAAGGAGTGAATATGAATGGAGTAAACTTTCGCTAGGATAATAGCCGACATTTTTCCTTAACTAAAGTATCCTTTTAAGTGAAACCAAAAAGCCTTAACCACCATTGTAACTTAAAAAGCAACAGGTATACTTAAAGAGCTGGGGAATAGTTTTTACAAGAGCTAGGTAAGCTACAAAAGCAACTCCAAGAAAGAAAAGACTCAAAAGCCATAAATGAGGTGTAACTCACATTTTTTCCTAGCCATATTTTCTAGAGTCTCAGTTCCTTAGGTGATCATTCATACATAAAATCTAAAAGCCCTATATGTCTCTACAGAAAATAGAAGAGCAAAAGCTGTGCACAGAAGGGAAAAGAATCAATGAATGGCCAAAATTACACAGCTATCAAAACCTGAGCTGAGCAGGAATCAAACCTAAGCTGTTGAGGTGATAGCACAGAATTTTAACCATGAGGCCACAAGGCAAATTGTTCTCTGTCATATTCCTACAGGGTCAGTGTTCAAAAGATTTTCTTTTGTTTTAGATCAGATATTCACTGTTTAATTTTGTCAAGAGAATTTTTAAGGCTAGCCACATTATGTGTCTTTCTAAAGAATCCATCTTTTGGCCATTAATCTCAGTGGCATGTTTATTCCAAAAGTGACTCAATCCAGTGCCCCTTTGTAGAAAGCCCAGGTGATAATTTTCCAGGGTTAGCCTAGAGAGGGCATAGAGAAGGCAGTTTAATCACAGAAAGCCCAGGTGGTAATTTCACAGGTGTGGCCTGGAGAGGCTAGAGAGAAAGCAGTTTCTAAGATTCCCAAAAATTCACCGTCAGAAATAAATAAGATACAGGACATTTTAAGACAAAGTTATCCCCTAGTAGTTGTCATGTTTGGTATAAAAAGTGTGCTGCTTAGAATTGTAGGTGTCTCAGACTCCCAGTCTTTTCAGACTGACTACTGTTTCCAAACACACACATACCCCAGATGGTAGAGACTAGGGACAGAATTCCCAATTAGTCACAAGACAAGCCGAGGGACAAACAACAGGGTACAAGGGACCCCTCATGCAGATTTTGTTTTGAGGACCTACAGCAATGTTTATCTTAAAGGACACTGGTTTAGACAGAACATTAACTGCAGGGCCACCTGGAATGGCAGGCTCATGGGGTTCTAGGCCCATTTTCTACTCTCTTTATGATAAAAAAACACAAAAAGTCAATCGACAAAAACAACACAGAAAGACAATCGACAAAACAGTAACAACAATGAAAGCTATTTCCGAGAGGAGGAGAAATCAAACAATACAAATATTTATATGCAACAAGTTACCTTTGTATCAATACCAGAGTCACTCAGGTCTAGTCACCCACAGAAACTTTTCTCTCATGCCATTGGAGATCAGGAAACATTGGTAGAGGCTTTTCTCTCATTAATCTTAAATTGGAAAGGATAATGACCTTTTATCACATGCTCAGACAGAATCCACAGAAATAGGAAAACCAGGAGTCTGGCTGGTAAGATATCTTACCATGGTGCTGGCTGATTAAATATCCAATTTTCTTCACTGTGGCTTTCAGGAGAGCCAAGCACCTTTGAGACCCTGCTGGCTACCCTAAACAGTAGGGGTTAGTGGAAACTTGTTTTTTTCTAAAAGTTCACTGAAAAATCAACTCAGAATTAAGGCAAATTACTGAGAGAAATATTTATTTGCCAATACCACGTGCATGTGCAGTGCATTGTATAGTGATTACCCAATATCCCAATTAACTTTAGATATTTTTATCACTGTCTTTTTGGAGGGGAGTGGAAATGTGGAGTACAGGTTTTTCTAGTTAGAGATGACAAATGGTGTGAGGGAGGACAAATGGATGGGGGAGACATATTGACTTGGAAATGCTTCTCTTTGTAAATTATACCTGAGAGATAGATATTGTGTTTTAATAATTTAGGCCGAGTCCATGTGTATTCTTGTTCTTCTTTTCTGCAATATATTAAAATAATAGGGAGAGGAAGGGAAGACAGTTGCTCCTTCAATCTTTTGATCATGTCAGTCTGGTTTACGCAGATAGAGTGAAAGCCCCTACCATATTTTGGGGTGACATTTCCCGAGCTCATTCTCAGGGTCTCACTATGTTGCCTGGGGTACAGTGTAACGGTGTTATTCTAGCTCACTGCAACTTCAATCTCCTGAGCTCAAGCAATTCTCCCAGCTCAGCATCTACAGTAGCTGGGACTTCAGGTGCATGCCACCATGTCTGGCTGATTTTCCTATTTTTTGCAGACATAGTGTCTAACGACCTTGCTCAGATTCGAATGTCTGGCCTCAAGTGATCCTTTGCCTCACCTTCCAAAGTGCTAGGATTATAGTCAGGAGCCCCAGTGACTGGCCCAAAACTATACATTTTAATATATACATATATTTAAGGACAAATTTTTCTAATTCAATAATCACTCAGTCAAATTTGACCTTGCCCATGAATTTTATTAAAATAGTACTTTTTACTAGACTATCATAAATTTTGTTTCAGGAGCCAGTTCTTCTTAGACTTGTGTATCACACTAGGCTTTGAATACCTAAGCGTCCCAATCAATTTTTTCTTAGCATGCACAGGGAAATGACAAGATACCAGAGAAGAAGAAGGTGATAGTTAAATGAAAAAATCTTATTTGATTTCTATTTCCCATATTTTCTTGATAATGTTTCCTGAATTGATAAAGTCTCTGTTCTGATCTAGTCTCTGGTTTATTCTTTCTTAGAACAGACTACATATAAATATTGCTATGAGAGTCATAAACTTTCTCCTCCTCCTCCTTCTTTTTCTTTTTAAAAGATAAAGTCTCTCTCTCTTGCTCAGGATAAAGTACAGTGGTGTCATCATAGCCCATTGGAAACTCTCACTTGTGGGCTCAAGGAACCTTCTGCCTCAGCTTTTCAAGTGAGCTGGACCTACAGGCAAATCCCATTTGCCTAGCTAAATTTTCTATTTCTGGTAGAGACAAGGTTTTGGGTTTTTTTTTTTTTGGTCTCAGACTCTTGACCTTAAGGTATTACCAGACGAAGAGGATCTGGCCACCTTTCACTGTCAGCCAAAGGCAGAGACAAGGTAAAGTCCAACAACAAGCTTTATAATCAGAAGTCTGGCAATTCTGGAGAATAGCTATAGTAGGCTCTCAATTATGTTCTGCATCAGTTACAATTTTAATAAATGTTGTAATGAAATACAAGGAAACAAATCTAGAAAATTTTAACTTTATCTGACAACAAACAACATCAAGGTAGTCTTCATCTACCCAATGTAATATGTTTAAACAACATAAAATTAACCTTCACTCTTAACAATATAGTAATAAAAGTAACCTTTACATTAACAAAATATCTAAGAAAACATCAAGGAAAACAACATTAAAGTATCTTTTGGTTTAGCTGTCTAACAATACTTATTGTCTATGTGTGACTACCTCCCCCAAACATTTAAGGGTTAATAAATTTTCCCAAAACTTCAGAAGGGGGTAAGACTCTTCAAAAATTTAAAAAGTCAATTTGTAGCTTTTAGCCAAGCCCTCTATATAGGCTGAAATATCAAGACCATTATTCTGTAGAAATGTGTAGCAGCTTGTAATGATTTTGATTTTCCTCTGTTAAAATGAGTTTCTCTGAGACATTATATATTTTAAGATAAGAATATCTAGATAATTAGCTTAAAAAATGAAGTGGGTATTTTAATGTTTTTATTTCATTAGGTTATATATTTAACATATTTTAGTAATTTGTCTATAAACCTGAAGGAATTGAGATAGGGAGATAGGAAGTCCTTTTATAGGAGCACTTCAAGTCTTGAGATGGAAATGTTAATTGATTTATTTTTATGCATTTTTTTTCTAAAAATAAAAATAATGAAGGTTCTAATTATAAAGAGGATTTACTTTATGGCAGAGGTTCTCAACCTGTGGGTTGTGACCTCTTTGGGGGTTGAATGATGCTTTCACAGGGGTCGCCTAAGACCATCAGAGAACACATATGATTCATAGCAGTAGCAAAATTACAGTTATGAAGTAGCAACAAAAATAATTTTATGGTTGGGGCTCATCACAACACGAGGAACTGTATTACAGGGTCACGGCCTTAAGAAGGTTGAGAACCACTGCTTTAGGGTTGTTCATGTCCTGGGCATCTTTTGTTTAGATGCTGGCTTTTTTTTTTTTTTTTTTTTTTTTGTGGTCAATGAGTACGAGTTTTTCCAACTCATCCAGCACTACCTGCTTTGTATTATACATACAACTACTAAGTTTCCCTGCTTTTTTCTTCTAGCTTTGCCCTGAAGTAAGGGACAAACCCTTTCCAATATGGGTGGGCGGATGAATCTGAGGCAAATCTCCCTGTGGTGTAATTTTTAGCTGTCTCTAAAAATTATTACATGATTGCTTACTACAGGCCTACTACCACTATCAGGGACAAGTGACTTGTATTCTTATACCGTCCACTGGCAGCCTGAGGATGGTGGAAGAGAAAATGTGGTCACCTTCATGTGCAGGAATAGTGTTTGTACAAATTTCTGCAGAGAGAAGACATTGTTTTTTTCAGCCATAGACATGTTCATGGAGGATTTTCCCAATTTGGGGATCCATTCTTTCTACAGGGATAGTTGAATAATTTTGTTCTATTCCCTTCATTGCAGAAGCCAAGGCTGTACTCATGACTTCTTTGAGAAACTCAGTATCTTTTATCTCTTAGTGTCCAGTGCTTTCCAGATTTTTTGGTGGAAAGATCAAGTTGTTTCCCAAGTGATCACAGAACAAATCCAGCCACTCAGACACAGTGCTGCTTTTATCTTTAGCTACTGCAGTGGATTCATAAATGAAAGGATAATATGCTTGAAGTCCTCCAAAATTATTTTGAAAAAAGTCTTTATTTTTTCATGTCCTATGTCTAAACAATAATTATTCATCCACTTTTCAATGTAACTCCTAAAAAACCATTTTGGTTCACTGGGGAAGGTCCAGGGAATGTTATTTTCTGACATGTGATGGAGGAAAGCATAGCTCTCAAAGTTAGCCCTGTTTCCACCAACGGCACAGTGAGTAACTTGTATGTCTTCAGCAATTTTCCACAGTCAGTTTTTCCCATACAGTGGTGGAGATGGCAGGAGTGAGCTTCAGCCACAGAAAATCAACAAATGCTCTGAGTGAGGTTTCTCCTTGGCAGGAGATCTTAAAACTCATGAAGAAATCAGCTTTCTTGCTTTCCAGATAGTGTACAGGATGATTTGCTCCCTTAAATGCCCAGTGTATTGCCTTAAAATTCTCTGATCCTTTTTGGAATAACACAAAGATAAGTCAATGATGTATTTACTAATAAATGTGTATCTTCCCTCTGTAGGCACAGATTTCACTTCCTCATCTATTGTTCTCAGGATTTCATGGAAATAACTTTGATTGTAATCATACTGTTGCTTCCACATGTTATTAATAGTTTTATTAAATCTTGAAACAATGTTATCAGTACTCATATTGGTAGACTTTATCACAGACCTCTAATGTTCTATAATTCTTATTCATTTTCACATGTTCATTGTAATTGATTTGAAACTTCCTTTTCAGAATTTGTCTTCAGTATGCCTACAATATTACTCTGCTTTTGGAAATACTCCAAAAGGATGTTTTCAGAATCCACATCTATGTCAGGCTCTGAGACTTCAGGTAGACTTGAGGCTATGTCACAAACCCATTTTTTCCAAAGCTGATTAAACTGCTCATGTAACTCCTCACTAACTTCTCTACCCTTTACAGTTAAAGCTAACTTTTGGCTCTTTTCCAATAATTGATTTTCATAAGCTGCCATCTTCTTATCAAGGCTTTCTTGACTTTTTAAAAAATTAATAAGTTCATTGGCTTTTCTTTTGCTGTCTGAGATAAGTATGTCTTTAAAGTTACTTAGATTATTTTCAAAATTTGCTTTCTATTGAAGCAGTATTTCATGATCTGGGTCTTTATTAAAATATTTTTCAAGTTTTTGCTTAATAGCTTTGTATTT
This sequence comes from Loris lydekkerianus, assembly GCA_963574355.1. Lineage (NCBI taxonomy): Eukaryota > Metazoa > Chordata > Mammalia > Primates > Lorisidae > Loris > Loris lydekkerianus. The sequence continues at coordinate 17,148 of CAUYPK010126029.1, forward strand.
TTCTGTAACTGGTACCTCAAGTGTGCTTGTCTTGAGTTCTTGAATTTGTCCGTTCTGAATCTGGTTAATCAGCTCATTCTGCAAGCCCAGCATGTAACTCCTCAGCTCCCAGGTCCGGTGGGTTATAGATGGTTTCCAGTTTGGTCATGGCCATGACTTCCTGGGTGTTCCTAAAACTGAAAATAAAGTTCTCATTTACAAGGGCTTTCCACAAATCTTGAACTCGGGATTTTATATCTGATATTTTCATGATATTTGCCCTGGATTCTTGCTCAGCAATCTGAAGAATTCTGCTTTTCAGTTCCTGGACATTGTGGTTATAGTGAGGATTGGGAGGGGCCATTGGGGGATTCCCATCCCAGAGGTGAACAAAGTAGTAGACATGGCTATTGACATCAAACTTTATGACATCACTGAAACAGGTTACATCTGGGCACTGTTCTTATTCAGCAGCTATTACTGCTATTTCTAGTCTGTGCTCCACCCACCTAAGTCCTTCCATAATTTGGTCTTTAGCTGTAACTTCTTCCACATTCTGGTGGACAAAGAGACAACGTGGGAAGACTTTTACTTGTTTCACCCTCAGAAAGGCTTGCACAACTACTTGTAGGATATCCTCCATGTCTGCTGAATTATCCCCCCAAATATTGATCAGTCAAGTTTGCAAGTCCAATGACAAAGGTTGCCAACTCATTGTTCTGATGCTGGGATTTGTTGCTGAATTCTGAGGCTTGAAATCCTTCTGTGTCCACAACTAGCATAAAGTCAAAGCCAAGTTCCTCTGTGAATGTCTTCTCCACCTTGAGGATCTGCATGTAGACTCCCTTCATACATCCACCTGGACCAACAGTGAACTACAGCCCAAAGAGTGCATTGAGCAGGTGGACTTCCCCGAGAATAGAGAGCACAAACACCTGTTTGTCTCCAAGTTCCTCACAGACCTTGTCAAAAACAGCTTTTATCCACTTCAAAGGCACATACGAAGCATCTCCATCCATTAGCTCAATAGGAATACCAGATATCATCAGGTCTGCAGCAATTTGGGGAAGGGAGAGAAAAACTGTGTCTTTTGTGGAGGAAGCTTCTTCTAGAGCTTCATAAATCTGGCCAAGTTCTCGGAGAAGATGTCCAATTCCCAAGGTACAGTCACTAATCCCTGTGGAGATGGCTTCTGTTTCCTTTTGCCAGTATTTCAGAGAGTTACCCCTGGGTACCTTTTTCTTTTCTGTTTTTACAAGTGGTCTTGTAAAAGATCTTTGCTTCTCAGGTAGTTTTTCCAGCTGTCCTGTAGTCAGATTATCTAAAAACACACTCAGCCACTGCAAGAAATAGAGTTTGGTGTGAGTTTCTGAGCATTCATGGAGAATCTGAAGGAAAGATTGCATTAAATCATTGAGAGGAAAGGTTCTACTCAGCTGTTGATACCGTATTATTTGCTTGTCTGTCTCAATGTCATTCCTGTGTTGTTCAATGCTCTGATTTCCCTTTTCTCTCAGATGATATAGTTCTTTGTCCTTCTTACACCAGAGATGCCATCGTTGTCCCTGAAGGGGGAGTAAGGTTTCCTTCATCTGAGATAAATTCATCTCTCCCAGATGGGACGCTAGAAGCTGTGCTTTTTCTTTGGCTTCTTTACAATCTCTCTGGTCTTCATCAATAAGGAATCCTTGTCTGTGAGCAATCTGGGAATAGTCCTCTAAGCTGAGAGCCCTGCCAGAGAGCTCTTGCAAACGTCTGATCGTAGTTGCGAGCTCTTTTGTTAATTCTTCCTCTTTTCTATTCCTGATGCCAATTTTCACTTTTTGGCTGGAATTACTGGCCATGGTTTGTTCTTGGTCATCAAGCAAGCAGATCAAAAGTCTTGATGACTGGCATAGGTCATAGACAATTTTTCGGTTTTCTTCATTGTGATCAGAAGTTGACATGAGGACCACAATGAGAGAAGAGACCTCCTTCAGGAAAGTGAGCTGCTGCTCATGTTCCTTTGCATCTCCATGAAGATTGGTAAAGGTCACACAGTTGTCAAACCTGTCCTCTTCTTCCCCCCCAGGAAAGAACCAATAGATTTCTACCACACCCCTCATCAAGAGACAGTCTTTGCTGCTTCCTCTGCAGTGTTGGTGAAAAAACACATCATGTTTATGTTTACTGAGAAGACAGTTCATGATTTGAGGTTTGGAAGCCAAGAGGCTATTTCCAACTGATTTTTGTAACTGTTCTCCTTCCCTTGTTGCTACCTTCTCCCAATTTGTCTGAGAGACCAGAGAGAAAATTCAATTTGAGAAGTGCAGGGATTAGGTACCACAAGGGGAAGGGCAAACTGACAAAAGGAAAGTTTGTCCAAAATATATTGTCGGGCAAAATCATCTGCACATTGAAAAATTGCCATTTGAATATCCATTGGGTGAATGTGGGGTCTAGGTGTGGTGGTTGAAGGCTTAATGGGACTATCACAGTCTTCAAGAAAGTCTTCATATGGATCAAACCTCTCATTTCCCAGATTTGAGGCACTTGAATAGACTTGTTGTTCTGTGTTTCTATCATCTGTGAAGACCAGGTACCTCAGCTTATAATCTAGCATCAGTAGCTTCTGCAGGAAGTAGAAGGGAAGCTCCTGTTCAGAGCTGGGCTGGGTGTTGTACACAGAAGTCTTGTAGATCAGGTGGAAGTTAGCTCTGCTCATCTTTTTTGGGTAGTAACGTTCTAGGCCTAGATGCTGGAGTAACTCTAGGAAGACTCCATTTTCTATCACCTCCCATTTGTTATTTTTATTTTCATGTGTTTTGTGAGGCTTTCTCTTTCCATGGAAAAGACTCTGTAATTGTTTTTGCAACTCATCTATTTGCAAGAATGAGATGGTAGCTTCAAAATCTCCATTAATGAGCAATTTTAAGTCTTTCTCTAGCTTTTCCCAGTTACGATCTGCTCCAAGTTTGGTGAGAACATGTGCGACTTCTTTAGTAATTGACTTTCCCAAGTGGTGTCTTATTAATGCCATACGCTGTGTTTTCTCTTTTGGAGAAATAGCTGTGTCTCCAGCTGTGGCTGTCAGGCCTGTGAGCACCAGGAAGGCCTGAGCCCTATAGCTGCAAACGTTTCTGAGCGCCTGGTATTTATTTTGTGCACTTTGAATTTCCTCCAGTAGGAAGCATAGTGCACCACACCTCAGGAGATAATGGAAAGTTTTGTTTTCCAAATGATACCCTACACCAGCTGCAATGGAAAGTACCAAGAGCTGGATGTCTGGCTGCTCTGCTTCTTGGAGGTAATTCAAGAAGTAGATGAGACCCACAGTTCCCTTCTCAGTGGCCTTTTTTAGAGAGTTCTCTAGTGTTTCTTGGGACTCATATTTGACCTTAGCTTCCATGAGGTCACTCTGGGTTTCTTTTAAGATTTTAATTAATTCAGAAAATTGCAAACTGTTGAGAAGCTGTTGCTCTGACTCTGACTGGAAGATTCACTGCACGATGGAGTGAGCCTGAGGAAAGTTTGCTACTCTGTAGATGTGAGGATCCAGAAGGCTGCGCAACTGAGATTTAATAAATTTAGTTTTGTAATTGGAAGTCTTTTTGCAAAAGTTGACAGTGTTTACTAGAAAATTCTGCAGAGCCAGATCTGTAAGGCACATGTTAATCCAAGAGTCATAACTCTTTATTTTTGTACTCAATATTTCCTTTACTTTTATCATTTTTGTCAGCTCCTCTTCAGGATCATGTATCTCCCAAGTTTTCACATCCTCTAGAAAAGCCATAGCCTCTTCCTCAGCACTTAGTAATTGCTCTTCATCCTGGATGTGGGCATCAGGGCTAGTTAGTGTAGCGTAGTGCTGTTTCATCCAGTTAGCCACCTGATTAGGATCCCTAAAATCATTTCTGTGACTGGAGAGGATAATGTCCCAAACAGTTATCAGATGAAGTCCCCGGTCAATGATATGCCAGGTTCGATTGCTGGCAATGAGGCCAGCTTTCCACTGTTCAAGGTCACTTGCTTCTGGTGGGCCACCTGTCTGGGCTACACACAACTGGACTTTGGCTTGGAGATTTTGGGAAGTGTTTGTCTGAGATGTTGTCTTTGAATCAGAGTTTGACACATTCATATCTGCAGAAACTTTCACCCCCAAACCACTGTAACTGCCCCTTATGAAAGTATTCAGGGCCTCTGTTGAGTGCTGTTTCACTTCTTCCAGCTGCTCTCTCCAGAAACCCTCTGAAATGGCCTTCCACCAGTAGATGCCCCCCAGGTGCACAGGGCCTTCATTAGCATGAGAGCCAAACCTGTGGAAGAAGTCTTCAGTCTTGCGTCTCAGTGAAGAGAATCTGACAGGGCCTGCTGGCTGATCCAGAAGGTCTTCAATGCATTTTAATTCCTGAAGGGCAGTCTTAGATAACTGGAGCTGATCCATGAGGAAGTAGCAGGAGGCCAGGGGGATGTAGCTGAACTTGGTTGAGCAGAAATAAGAGTTCTCAGAAAGTGTTTGTTTAGTTTTCTTGGATTCTGAAGATTTGCTGTGATTCAAACCAGCTTCAAGACTAAATCCCCAACCTCCACCCTTGGCTGCAGCAATTGCACTGAATCCCAGCTTCTCTATTGACTGGATGAACATGGATACTTCTTGAGAAGATCGAAATTCTACTGTTTCCATCTGTGTGCCCTGCTGAGGGCCACAGAGTGAGAAGTACTTGGGGAACTCTGAGTAGCTCCTCTCTCCTCTCTATCAGTCCGCTTTGGTGGGTGGTTTTGTAAATTCCCTGGTGGGCCAACCCTCCAGATGCCCATCTCACCAGATCTTTATCTGGGAGGTTTTGATGCTGGGATAGTACTGCTGGCTGAGGTTCAAGTTGTTTCTCCATATTGTCTATGACTTTTCTTAGGAACCTTTCAGAAGATGGCCCGTATTCTGTGGGGATGTCAGTTGTTGCTTTGCTCTTTTCTGCCTCTTCCACTCACTGATTTCCTTGTGCCATCAAGTCCTTCAGCTCCTTCAGTGCCTGTTCTGTCTGCTCCTGATTTTTCTTTGCCATCTCTATCCAAGAGTTCTCTACTTCTGACAAATTTGAGTGTGACATCTTTAGAAGCTTCTTTAGGGCCCTTTCCTCCCGTGAATGTCGTGTCTGCAATATCAGCTTCCAGAGGTCCTTTTCTTCTAGGTGTTGTAAGGTCTGGGCACAGGTCACACTTAGGTCTTCCTGCAGCTTAGGAATCCAGAAATCACCACTCAGGCCTACTTTTTCCAGCATCTCTTGGAGTTCTTGCCTCCTTTTGTCTCTGAGAACAGGCTTATCAGGGGCATTTTCTGCTGTGGACATGGCTGTTGGAATAAAAGACACTCTGTTAGGCTGACTGTATTGACCTTATGAAGTGTCAGCTACATAGCTGTCCCTTCAATTTTCCTTTACCATGTCTACTGGATTGCTATCACATCATCCTATTTGCTATGGTTTGAATACTTGTACCCTCAAATCACATATTGAAATTTAATTATCTTTGTAACAGTGTTAAGAGGTGGGATGATTGGATGGTGATTGGGTGATGAGAACTTTGTCTTCACAAGTGGGTTTAATGCTATAATCAAATATTGAATGTGACCCCCTATGAGCCCTTTACTGTTCTGCATTCTGCCATGTGATAATAAAGCATGAAATCTCTTGTCAGATGCTGGTGCCTTCATCTTGGACATCAACACCTCCAGAACTGTGAGCCCATAAATTTTTGTTTGATGTAAATTGTTTATTCTTGGGTATTCTATTATAGTAACACAGAAAAGACTGTGACATCATGTTACAGTCATTTTCATCTTGTGGTTTCCATGTTCTCCAATGCCTCTTAAATTTGAATCTACAAACTTGTCCACACAGACTAATCTTTCCAGCTGAAGATTTTTAAAATAGCTAGATTAATTTTTAAGAAAATTTAAAGTTTCACCTATCTGTGTTTACTAGGTAGTGAAAATGCTCTGACAGAATAGATAAATAATTTAAAGCAATTCTCTATTACAAACTAAAGTCAAAATATAAGACTTAGAAAATACCAAAGAAGAAAAAAGAAAGTTCCACGCATACATATCAAAGTGAAACTGCTGAAAAGCAAAGCTAAACCACAAAATAAAGCATACATTTGTGTTGCTATAATATCTAAGACTGGACAATTTATAAATAATGGATTTATATTTGTTACAGTTTTGGAAGCTGGGGAGCTCAAGAGCAAGGCACCAGCATGTTCAATGTCTCAGCAGGGCCTGATGTGTGCTTCTAAGATGGCATTTTTTTGCTGCATCCCTATGTGACAGGGAAAAGGAGAAAAAAAAGATTTAGTTCGTTCCCTCTGTCTCCTTTATAAGGCACACATCCTTCATGATTTCCTGAGTCTGAAGCCCCAGCATTGCAACAGGCATAGGATAGACATCCCCATTCCCAAAGTGAGCAATAGACAAGAAGAAAGGATTCACACAGGTCCCAAGTAAGTCCAAAATCCAACAAAACAAGCAGCATTAAATCTTCATGCTCGAGAATAATGTTCTTTGGATCCATATACTACCTTCTAGACATATGAGGGTAGGTGTTTGAAATTCATTTGGGGCCATACCCCCACACCTTTGCTGGTTTAAGCTCACTCAGGAGCTTTCACATTGTGCAGAATTCTTGTTGTCAGTATTTTCCTTAAGCGCATTAAAGATTCCATTCCTATGTCTTTGGCTTCCACTAACTCTGTTGACACGTAAGTTTGCTCCATTAGGATTTTGAAGGTAAACTCTTGTTTTTCTGTGGCTGCTCTCAGAGCCTTTTCTAACCCAAAAAGACCAGGATCCCCTGGTTCTCATTCCTGCTTCTCTTTCTGTGGTGGCAGTAGTGCTCATGGGTCACCCACTAGGTCCCAAGTGGTCCATGATCAAATTCCAAAGATAAAATGTGAGCAAAAAGACACTAATAAGGAAATCTATTTCTCAACACAGAAGAAGTTCTGCTAGTAGAGGGAGACATGGCCTTTCTTGGATTCTGGGGTCTGCAGTGGTTAAGGAGCCAGCACACTATCTTTCAGGCTGGAATGCAGATGGACAATGGCCGCTGGGCGAGATGGGTCAGTCTCACCTGAGAAAAGCTATAGGAGAAAGGAACCTGGAGGTGGGGATGGACAAGGTCCCTCAGAGCTGCATGCGTACCCCCACCCACCCTCAGTCAGTCTCCTTCTATGAGTTGTTTGGTTGTCAGTGAGAGATAGAAATGCTACAGGCATATAGGGCACAGATACCACCGCAAAAGGTTTATGAAGAAATTATGGTAAGAAAAGGAAGTTGGTACCATTCTTGGAGGGTAGGCAAGGGAGCAAGTTCCTGGACTGCCTCCAGCCCCTCTGAGCTATGGGTTGCTGCTGAGACTGAGATGTGGGCAGACAGCATTTTCAGTTTCTAGCCCATCCTGTCTGCCTGGGTGTAGCTCTAGCCTTCTGTTGCAGTTTCAAGGTGCCATTTTGAATGTTTGAACACTGGGTGGTTTCCCACCCTCTGGCTGAATTCAAGATGATCCAGATGCATCCCCCACCCTATCTGGGGAGGAAGAAGAAACCAGACTTTCCAGCATGTGCCTGGAATGATCCCCAACATCCTGCAGACAGCTGCTATGGGACTGAGTTTCAAGTGAACCGTACTTCACAGTTTCCTGCCAGTGCCATGTGCCTGAGAATGAGCCACTCTTTCTAGTCATAGGCCCAAGATGCCATTTTGGGGGTTAATAGCTGAGTAGCACCCCTTCCTCAGAGTTGAACTCAGGCTGATGTATCTATAACTACCACCAAGTAAAGGATTTAACACTAAATAATTTCTGCAAGTGGAGGAAGATGTGGCCTTCCTTGGATTCTGGGATCTTCACTGGTTAAGGAGAAGGCACGCTATCCTTCAGGCTGGAGTGCAGATGGACAGTGGCTGCTGGGTGAGATGGGTCACCATCTCTTCTTTCTGGTCACAGGCCCAAGATGCCATTTCGGGGGAAGTCCACACTCTACAAACGTGTCTTGGACAAATTCTACTGCCCTTCTATGGCCTGCTGCATGACTCAGATATAAGTAAATGATATTCCCCTTGGCAGCTTGCCCATGCTGTTTGCCCAGAGGAGCCTTACCCTCTCTGGTTACAGGCCCAAAGTGCAAGTTTGGGAATTTTGAGCAAATTGGGTAGTACCTTGTCCTTACACTGAGTTTGGGGTGACACAGTTTCACATTCACCCAGCTGAGGAAGGACGGGGAGCCCAAGCTATCCTATCTAGTTGCAGGAGAATTTGCATCACTCTGTTACAAGCTAGAGTAAGGCCAAGGTGAGTAAATGGCACTCCATTCACCATTTTGCTTTTGCTGTTTACATGGAAGAGGCCCCATATTTTCTGGTCACATGCCCAAGGTGCCTATTGAGAGTTTAAAGCTAGGCAGTGCCCTGCTCTTAGGCTGAATTCAGGCTGATGCAGCTGCCACTTAGCCCAGTTGAGAAGGGACAGGCAAGACCAACTTCTACACACACATAGGACAATTGCCTCCACCCAACTATAGGCCCTTTGAGAATAAGACAGGAGCACATGTCTTGTTCTTGCCACAGTTTCTTGCCCATGCTGCTTGCTTGAAAGGAGCCCTGCCCTATTTGATTGCAAGCCCACACCTGGTACCACCTTGAGAATTTAATTCATCCCTCCTTCAGGACAAGTTCAAGTGATGTGATTACACCTGTCACCAGGCTGGAAAGGGACAGGGACAAAAAATTGTCCTCAGCACATTAGGACAATAGCTACCACCACCAACCTGTTACTGGCACATTTGGGAATGGGGACTAGGCCGCCCAATCCAATGCAGATATCAGTACCATCAAAATGGACCACTTGGGTCCTAATGGATGACCTATGAATGCTACTGCTACCTCATATACTTCACATCAGTTGCTCAGCCATCAAACAATGCGGCCATGCACCCGTCCTTCTATTTCAGCTACCTGCTTCTGAGGAAGCCACCTGAAGGCCCATGAATGCCCCTCCAAACCCCAGACACACTGATACAACTGCCAAGTGTCAAATAGGGTATACTCTCCTCAGTTCTTCCAGTAGGGGGGACCCATAACTTAATAACGTTTGTGTTCAGTTCCCCAGAGAAACTCCATCACAGCATCAACGATTAACTGCTCCAGAAGCCACTAAGAAAACTGCAGGCAACATTGACTCTCTATAAGAAATCATACAATGATTACAATATTACAACCCCAGATGAAAACCAAAGTGTCTTAACCAACAACATACATATCTCCTCAGGGAAAAAAAATTTCACCTTTAAATATATTTGAAAAAAATAATAAGTGACTACTACATCAGCTACACAGACATCAGTGCAAGGACAGCAGAAACATGAAAAAGGAAGGAAATGTGATACCACAATGATTATTCAGAAATGAACCCTAATCAAAAAGAATTTCCTAAAATTCCAGATAAAGAACCCAGAAGAGGGAGGGGGATTGGTGTGCTCCCACCTAATGAACATAATGTAAGGACATATGGCACACCTCTTGGCTATGGGACACAATTACAATGGGGACCTTGGCTAACAAACGCAAACATCGTAACATCATCATTTGTATCGTCATATTTTTCCAAAATTTAAAAAGAATGAATTCCAAATACTGGTTCTAAAGAACCTCAATGAAATAGAAGAGAAGTCTAAACAAACAAAACAACAACAACAACAACAAAAAAAAAAAAAATCAGAAAATCAAGCCAGAATATGAATGAGAAACTTAACAAAGAGATAAGTATCATTAAGGAAAACCAAATGGAAATTCTGGAACTGACAAAGGAAAAACAAAACATATTTAAAAGCTTCAAAAATAAACTAGTCCAAGCATAAGAAGGAGGAATTTGAAGATAGATATTTTGTAATAATCCAGTCAAACAAACATAAAGAAAAAATAATTTAAAAGACTTTGAGACATCTGAGATTACAGAAAGTGACTGTATGTATAAATTACTAATATCCCAAGGGGGAACAGGGAGCAAAAAGTTTAGGAAGCCTATTTAAGGAAATAATTGAGGTGGCGCCTGTGGCTCAAAGGAGTAGGGTGCCTGCTCCATGCTGGAGGTAGTGGGTTCAAACCCAGCCCCGGCCAAAACCTGCAAAAAAAAAAAAAAAAAGAAGAAGAAGAAAGAAATAATTGAAAAAGCTTCCCATGTGATTCCCCCAAAAAGTACATTGCCAAAATAATGTCATCATATCATTTTATAATATGAGTAACGAAAGATGAAACATAAGATAGAATTTTAAAATTAGCAAAAGAAAGCATCTAGTCTCCTTTAGAGAAAACTTCATTAGACTAACTGGGAACATCTCAGCAGAAACATTACAGTACAGAAAATAATAGAATCCATTAAATTGATGAAAGAAAAACCTGCAAGTCAGTAATTTTATGTTCTATTAGAATTAGCTTCATACATGAAGGAGAAATAAAGTTCTTGCCAGGTAAGTAAACACAGAACAAATTCAACACCCCTAAAGAAGCCCTATAAGAAATGCACAAAGGACTTTCAAATATGAAAACAAAATGTCAATATTCCCCATTACAAAAATGTACAAAATTAAAACTCACATGCCTTATAAAATAATCACAAGAAGGAGGAAGAGAAAGAAATTAAATGTCAACATGACATAAGTTCAGCAAACCACTAAGACAAGAAGAACCTCCCCCCCCCAAAAAAAAAAAGATAAAAGAAAGAAATTACAAAACTGGTAATCAAATAGCAATATGAGAAGAACAAAGTTTTGCATTATCAATACTAATATTGAATGTAACTGAATTAAATTTTCCACTTAAGAGACTTAGATTAGCGATGGAAAAAAATGATTCAACTATATGCTGCTTATAAGAAACTCACCTTAAAACACATACAGACTGGCAGCACCTGTGGCTCAAGAAGTAGGGCGTGGCCCCATATACTGGAGATGTCGAGTTTAAACCCAGCCCCAGCCAAAAAAAAAAAAAAAACCCAGAAAAAAGCCAAAAACCACATATAGACTGGCTAGGGACAGCGGCTTACACCTATTATCCTAGCACTCTGGGAGGACAGGTGTTAAAACCAGCCTGAGCAAGAGCTAGACCCCATCTCTACTAAAAATAGAAAAATGGCCCAGGCATTGTGGTGGGTGCCAGTAGTCCTAGCTACTTGGGAGGCTGAGACAAGATGGTCACTGGAACATTAAGGTTGCTGTGAACTATCATGCCAGAGCACTCTACCCAGGGCAACAGAAGAGACTTTTGTGTAAAAGAAAAAAAAAAAAATTACCAAAGTCTATTTTTATATACCATCTCCAGGAAATGCATCTAACCTGCAAAATTTTATTCAGATTCATATCAGATAACAAAGACTTAAATCACCAAATGTAGGGAAAGACACAGATGGTTATTATATAAGGGTGAAGGGAAAAATTCAACAAGAAGACATAACATTCCTAAATATTTATGCATCTAAAAACCGTGTGCTTTGATCCATAAAACAAATCCTACTTGAGCTAAACAAATGATAAAAAGCAGCATTGTAATAGCCAGGAATTTCAAGCACCCCACTGTCAGAATGGAACACATCTTCCAAGAAGAAAATAAAGAAAGAAACAACTTAAATAGGACTCAAGAACAAATGGGCCTAATACACATTTACAGAGCATTTTTACCACAGAACTACTGAATATCTGTGCTTCTCATCAGTTCATAGAACACACTACAAGACTGATCACATCCTATACAACAAAAAAGCCTCAATACATTAAAAAAAAAAAGAAATCCTAGAGATTCTACCATGTGTCTTCTCAGACCACAGTAGTGTAAATTTAGAAATTAATACCAACTAAAAAAAGAAAACAAAATTAATCCCAACAAAAAGATTCACCTGTGCACAAGATCATGGAAGCTAATCGATCTACTGGTGAGCAATTATTAGATAAAGGAAAAAATGAAGGAGATAATTTTTTAAAAAAATCTTCCAGTTGAATTACAAAGGGGATACAAGTTACCAAAATATATGGGAAATTGCCAAAGCAGTCCTAGGAGGAATATTTATAGCCTTCAATGCTTACGTTGAAAAGACAGAAAGATTACAGGTCAGCAACCTAATGAATATTCTCAAAATATTGGAAAAAGAAGAAGAAACTTATCCCCAAGCCAGGAAGTAAAAGAAATATCTAAGGTCAGAGCAAAAATAAATGAGACCAATTCCAAAAGAATGATACATAAAATTAATCAAACAAAGATTTGGTTCCTTGCAAAGATAAACAAAATCAACAAGACACTTGCTAGATTAACCAGACAGAAAAGAAAGGACCCTATGAGCTGAATCAGAAATAAAAAAGAATATTACAACCCGTAACAAGAAATACAAAATATTATCTCTGAATACTATAAAAATCTCTATGCACCTAAATGTAAAAATGTTGAGGAAATGAAGAAATTCGTGGAAACATAAACAACCTAAGCCCAACGTGGAAGAAATAGAACTCCTGAATAGACTAATATCAAGTAATAAAATTGAAGCAGCAATAAAAAAAACTCTTGAAAAATTAATGCCCTGGAACAGATAGTTTCATTTGCAAAGAAAAACTGGCACTTAACTGCAGAAATTATTTAATAACATTAAAAAGAAAGAAATCCTCCTTATCTTGTTCTACAAAGCCAATATCACATTGATACCAAAGCCAGGAAAGGTCACAACTAAAAAAAGAGCACGATAGACCCATATTCTTTATGAATATAGATGCAATAATCCTCAATGAAATTATTGTAAACCATATTTAGCTCTACATTTTAAAAATGACAATAATCCACTATAATCAGGTGGGTTTCATCCCAGAGATAGAGGATCAACATGCACCGATCTGTAAATGTGATTCACTACGTAAATACAAGCAAAATCAAAGACCATTTGATACTGTCAATAAATGTTGAGATAGAATTTGAAAAAACTCAGCACCCTTTTGTGATAATAACTATTAATAAAATAGGCATTTTATTAATAATAAATTTATTAATAATAATTTTTTATTTATTAATAATAAAAAGGACTATTAATAAAATAGGCATTATATTATGGTATATATAATACCATAAATGGCATATATGACAAACCTACGGCCAACATTATATTGAATGGAGAAAAATTAAAAGAATTCCCACTTAGAACCAGAAGTAGACAAGGTTGTCACCCCGTCACAACTTTTGTTCCAAATAGTGCTGGAAGTCCTAGCCAGAGCAATCGGGCAAGAGAAGGAAAACAAAGGTATCCAAATAGGAAAAGAAGAAGTCCAACTACTATTCAATGCTGATGGTATGATCTTATATCTAAAAAACCCCAAAGATTCTACCAAGAAACTCCTAGAAATGAAAAAAAAAATATGCAAAATCTCAGGTTACAAAATCAATACCCCCAAATAAATAGCATTTCTATGACCGAGCTGGGAATCAACTCAAGAACTCAATCTAATTTACTATAGATGTAAAGAAAAAACACCTACAAATAAATTTAACAATGGAGGTGAATGATCTCTACAAGGAGAGCTACAAGTCATTGCTAAGAGATATCATAGATTGCAAAAACAAATGGAGAAACATCCCATATTCATGGATTAGAAGAATGAACATTGTTAAAACTATATTTTCAAAAGCAATCTACAAATTCAATGGAATTGCTATTGAAATTCCAGGGCCACTTTTTATGGAATTAGAGAAAACTATTCTAATATTCATACGAAACCAAAAAGAAAGCACAAATAATTAAAATAATCCTAAGCAAAATGAACAAAATTACAGGCATCAATGTACTTGGCATCACATTATACAAGAAGCTACAGTTATCAAGACAGTATGGTACTAGAATCAAAGTAGACACATAAATCAACAGAACAGAATAGAGAACAACCCAGAGCACCTTACTGAAGAAATGCTGCTGGGAAAATTGAATAACCATATGCAGAAAAGGTTAATCATATCTCCATCTCTCCCCATGTACAAAAACTCACTCGAGAGGCATTAAATTCTTAAATGTAAGACCAGAAACAATAAAAATCCTAGAGGAAACCTTGGAAAAACTCTTCTGGATATTGGCCTAGGCAAAGAATGTATGGCTTAAACATGAAACTAAATGCAATAAAAACAAAACAAAACAAAACAAAAAAAAAAAGTCAAATGGAACACAATTATGCAAAAAATCTTCTTCATCAACAGATCAAATGCATAACTCACAGAATGAGAGAAAATGTTTGCTATGTGTTTGATAAAAGACTAATATCCAGAATCAACAGGAACTTAACTCAGCAAGAGAAAAAAGTCAACCTCATTAAAAAATGAGCAAATGACACAAAAATGTGTCTTTTAAAGGAAGATATAAAAATGGCCACAAAAACATAAAAGTATGCTAATCAGCAGGTAAAGGCAAATTATACAGCAATAAGATACTATCTTTTCCCAAAAAAGGCCAGAGGAGAGAGGAGAGAAGAAAAACAAATGAAAAGAAATGAAGAATGCCTATAAGATATTTAAAAAAATCAAAAGTACAAATTTGAGACTTATTGTCATTCAAGAGGGGGTTGACAAAGAGCATGGTATAAAGTGCTTATTCAAAATATAAGCTGGGAGTGGTGGCTAATGCCTGTAATCCTAGCACTCTGGGAGGCCAAGGTAGGTGGATTGGTTGAGTTAAGGAGTTTGAGACCAGCCTGGGAAGCAAGAGGCTTCGTCTTTAACAAAATAGCCTTATATTGTGGTGGATGCCTGTAATCCCAGCTACTCAGGAGGCTCAGAAAACAGGTTCACTTGAGCCAGGAAGGTGAGGCTGCTGTGAACTATGATGCCATAGCACTCTATGAAGGGTGACAAAGTGAGACTGTCTCAATAAAAATAAATTAACAATAATAATTATTATAATGATAAAACTTTCCAAATCCAAAGAAAGATATAAATATCCAGATACGAGAATGTCTGGGATCACTAAACACATTTAACACAAATAATATTATCCCAAGGCCCTCAATAAACTCTCAGAAGTCAGGAACAAAGAAAGGATTCCACAAGTATATATATATAAAACCCTAAGAAAAAGGAAAAGTAGGTAAAGGAGCTATGATTAATCTGGCAACAGATTTTGCACCAGAAACAATTCAATCCTGGAGACGGCAGGACAACATGTTCTATTGCTGAGGAGGTGAAAAAAATGTCAACCAAGAATTCTGTCCCCAGATAATCTTTATGAAGGAGAAAAGTTTTTAAACAGGGAGAGAGAAAGTATAACAGAATAACAAAAGCTGAAGGAATTTGTCACTAGGAGACATGTCTTACAAACAAGGGAGTTCTTAATTCTAAAAGAAAATAATGCTACGTGCAAAAAGAAAACATTTGAAAGTATAAATATTGGTAATAAAACTAAGTACACAGACAAATTCAGAATACTCTAATACTTTAATTGTGGCATGTAATCCACTTATAACTCTAGTAAAGAGTCTAAAAGACAAATTTATCAACAATAATAATTATAGCAACCTGCTAAGGCATAGGCAATATGAAATGATGGAAATTGTGACAATAAAAAGTTAAAATATGGAGAGGGATGAAGTAAAGTGTAGAGTTTCTTAGTTTTTCCTTTGTTGATCAAAGTTAAGTTGTCTTTTCTTTAAAATAACTATGAGGTATCTTTTGTAAGCTTCATGGTGACCACAAAGCCAAAACCTGGGTGGAAACACTAGGAATGGAAAACAACAGAATGAAAACATACTATCAGGAAGTATAAAGGAACACATAAGAAAGGGATAAAGGGAGAGGAGTTACAAAACAATTGAAAACCAGGTAACAAAATGTGTGACATTGAAGGTGAGTAAATTCTTTAATTTAAAAGACATAAAAGACTGAGTGTGCTCATCACTTAGCTCCAATTTAAGAGTAAGTACTTGATGTATTTATTTTCCATTCTTTAGATACTTTAGGATAAAGGTCTCCATTTTCATACAAATTGTTGCAAAAGGCCTTAAATAATCCTTCCTGATGGCTGAGTAGTTCATAAAATTTTGAAAACTGTGCATTGATTTATGATAAAATCAAACTACTTTGACCTGGCTTTCAAGACTCCTCCTAACTGTCTAATCCCTTTCACAACGACTCTTTTACCTTTTCCTACCATCTAGCTCACTCTTCCTTTAGTAGCGACACTCGGCCTTTTTCTTTTCACTTCACCATGTATCTTGACCTTGTCTGAGCCCTTCTGGTCCTTCTCTGTGGGCTTTATATTCCTGACTCAGTTCAAGTTTCTTTTTATTTATGAAGTCTTCTTTGGATCCTCTAGGTCAAATAGTGGCCTCCCTTTCTGTGCTTTTCATACTACCTGCTATTCACGAATTAACAATGGTAAACTTTACCTGAGCCCTTTGCTCGGGGAAAACAGGCATGATTAAATACACCCATTTACCTTTTTGTGTTCTGAGTAAAGGCTTCTGTTGAAGGAACTCAGGAAATTTTAATCCAAATTTTGACTACTAAGAAACTCTACACTTTATTTTTGATATGAAGAGTATTTTGAACTACAGGCCCTTGAGATTAAAAAAGCAGTGGAAGGGGCCTTCTCTATGTCTCTATGTACCAAACTGACAGATTAAAAGAATGGGCTTCCCTTTGTTCCCCCTATTATCTCAGTACATTGTAGAAGAAACCAATCAAGAATGCAGCCTGACCTGACACAAATCATTTTAAACACTGTACTTCTCTGTCACATTAATTTACAGGTCATTCTGTTCCCCCACTGCATTCATACTTCCAAGTAGCTATTTATCCTCCCTAGTAACTATTGATCACCCCTAACCATAATTACCTGTACTCCTCACCCCCCCTCCAAAAAAAGACATGAAAATATATGATCTTTGTTCAGATATTAAGTAATTACTCCATACTTCTCCTCATGCACACAGTAAATAAAGCTTTCTTTTTATTAATCTGCCTTTATTATATGAGTTCATCTTTCAGTGAACTTTTGGGAGAAAGAGCAAGTTTCCCTCACCTCTATGTTGTAAAGAACCACTCTTAGCCGTAGGAATTAGACAAGACTCAGGTCTCCTTTTTACATTTATGATAGGTGAGATGCAGATCCTTTAAATTCCCATTCTTTGCCTCATAAAGGATTAGCTGAACTGTTTATATTCACTGATCAATAGAAACAAAGTGATTATCATCTTCAGCAAATAGTAATTAAGCTTCACTTCTTTTCTCATGTTCCTGAACTTTAATGTATGTTTCTTGGGACCCAATATAATTGGCTGACCTTCTTGTGTGCATGCAGTTTTTTATCTATTGGTTTTTTAGTAGTATTGAGTGCACAATGTAAGGGTACACAGCACACCCCCATGGGTGAAGGACTCAACTACAACTTGAACTTTACCTAAGAAAAACAATGTAACCTAATCATTTGTATACTCATTAATCTGAAATTAAAAAAAAAAAAGGAATTGCTGACTTCAGGAAAAATATTCCCTGAATATCTTACTGCCCCCATATGGGTCTCTTTCTGGTCTTGGTGACTTTTCCTGGTAAAAGAATCCATCTGCTGAGGGAACTAAGGACATTTCACACTGAAATATGATTTCTTTGTATAAGGAATATTTTCAATTAAAGGACATTCATAATCAGAAAGCATGATCAGAAGAGGTCTTGCCTCTGTCTACATAAAACCTGAGTAGCCTGACTGGGAATCGGAGGGGGCTGTGGACTTCCTTATTGTATGCTAATGGACCTGACCTCATAGTCCTTTGAAGCTTGAGACCTGTCTCTTAGTTAATCTACAAATCAATCTGTTTCCACTGATCTACACACATCCCCCCTAGCAACCACTTGCAGCATGAATACTTTCCACATTCTAACCCCCCACTTCCAAGAGGCATCTATAAAAGTCTCTGACCATCTCTGAGACTGGATAATCATTCTTGTGGTTCCACCCATGCATATGGTATTTAGAAATAAACCTTTCTCTTATTAATCTACCGTAATTGTGAGTTGATCTTTCAGTGAACCAGATCAAAGGAAAGGGCAGATTTTGCTCTGATGCCTTCACTGCCTAGATGCCTAAAATAATCTTTTCAAAATAATCTTTTAAATAAAATCTCTCTGTACATAAATACGGATTTGTTTTTATTTAATAATACAAATTATCAAATTATTTTTTGTCTGTTTGGATTATGCACTCCATATCCTCCCAGATTGTTAACTATTTTTTAGAATAATGATACCAAATACCTATTTGTGTTCCCCAAATGTTTTAATTTCCCTGTGCATCTGGCTGCTTCCCGAGACTATTTACATCAGTTTCTATTTTATTTCCTTGTTTTTTTTGTATCTCCTTGTTCACTCCATTTCCCAAGTTTTCCTCACCTACCTGTCTCCTGAGGCTCAGTTCCCATCTTCAGGTTGCAGTAGAGAGTGCTATAGGGAGAGCAGGTTCTTTTCCTGAATCTGGGAGGCTGCTGACTCCCAGCTCCAGCCCAGGCTTTGGCTTGATATATGAGAGAGAACAAGGAATTTATCCTCAAAGCAAGAAGTGCAAAACTGGTTTCACTTTTGCCTTTGCTCTTTTCTTTTTTCTAAGAATCAGCTGATTAAAAGGAAGCCTGTTTGTGTTTTGTCATGATTCCTGGATTTAAAAATTATAAAAATGGAAGAACACTTTAGTATCATATTAATATAAGCCTGTATACAATTAGGTTACATAGTTTGCATTTGTGAGGTTAAAGGCTGAATTGCAGCTGTGTCCTTCATCCAACAAGTGTGCTGTTTACCCATGCCTTGTACTTGTTAGGCTGAAGCCCAGAAACCCTACCTCACAACCCTTGTTTCTGAGGTTTTTCTTTCCTATGAGCATGTACTGTTAATCTATAACAGTAGAATTTGGTCCTGAGTACATGTGAAGGTCATGTTTCCATTCTTGTGATACTTTGCTTAGGAGGAT
Source organism: Loris lydekkerianus (assembly GCA_963574355.1). NCBI lineage: Eukaryota > Metazoa > Chordata > Mammalia > Primates > Lorisidae > Loris > Loris lydekkerianus. The sequence continues at coordinate 36,125 of CAUYPK010126029.1, forward strand.
GTTCTCCAAGTTCATTAAGGTTGTTGCAAAAGATGCAAAATCTCCACCTTTTTAATGTTTGAATAGTATCCCTTGGTATACACATATCACAGTTTATTAACCCATTTATGTATTAAAGGGCACTTGAGTTGTTCCACATCTTTGCAATTATAAACTGAGCTGCTGTAAATATTTGAATGCAAATGTCCTTGTAGTATGAAATGTATTTTGTTCTTTTGGGTAGATACCTAGTAATGGGATTATAGGGTCAAATGGTAGGTCTACTTTAAGTTTTTTGAGGAATCTTCATACTTTCTTGCTTTGTTGATTGTATCCTTAGCTGTGCAAAGTCTTTTTAACTTGTTTAAGTCCATTTATGTATTTTTTCTGCTGCTGTGATTGCCAGTAGGGTCTTCTTCAATTCTTTCCCTAAGCTGAGAAGATTTAGTTCTTCCCACACTAACTGCTAGAGTTTTTATAATTTCCTGTTTAGATTTAAATCTTTTATCTATTGGGAGTTAATTTTTGTGAGTGGTGAGAAGTGCATGTCCAGTTTCAGTCTCTTACATGTGGTGAACCAGTTCTTTCAGACCTTTTATCAAATAGGTATTCATATTATCCTAGCACTTTGGGAGGCAAGGTGGGTGGACTGCCTGTGCTCACAGGTTTGAGATCAGCCTGAGCGAGAGTGAGATCTCATCTCTAAAAATAGTCAGGCATTGTGGAAGGCACTTATAGTCCCAGCTACTTGGGAGGCTGAGGCAAGAGAATCACTTGAGCCCAAAAGTTTGAGGTTGCTGTGAGCTGTGACACCACAGCTGTGACACCACTCTATTGAGGGCAACAAAGTAGGGATTCTTTGCCCAGTGCATGCTTTTGTTTGTTTTGTCAAAGATCTGATAGCATTATGAGCTTGTTTCATCTCTAGATTCTCTATTCTTTTCCATAGATCTATATCTCTTACTTGTATTTTTTGTTTTTTTTTGTGGTTAGAACAGCTCAGCAAAATGAAAGTATGGTTTATTATTGGACAACATTGTTTCACACATACATCAAACAGGCAACACACAAATAAATAAATAAACAGCAACTTCATAGATAAAAAAGAGAAAAAAAGAAACCTTTTATCTTTGGCCTTTTTAACCATTTCCTACAAACTAACTACTTATAGCACAGCTAAGTACACATACACACCAAAGTTACTGGAATACTCAGAATAAGTTTTTTGTTGTTTTTTCTTCTTTTTGAGGTTTTATTCTCCTTTGAGATTATGATGAACAGGGGGGTCACAAAATTTTCAGCTCTATTATTAAGTAGGGCTTCCACAGGACTCTTCTTTTACTTCTCCTTCAGGGATATGTACAATTCACATGTTTGTACACTTTGAAATAGTCCCATATCTCTTTAAGAAATTGCTCCAGTTTTGCTCTCTTCTTTTCACTCTCCATACCTTTCCTAAGTATGTCCAGATCCTTTGTGACTTTGTCTAGTCTTTCTTTAATTTCTTGGGTCACCTTTTGCTGTTTTTCCCCTTTCCCTTCAATTCCCTTCATCATTTTTTGACATCTATAATCTGAATTCCATTTTTATCATTTCCATAATTTCTTTATAGTGGGTATCCTCTGTGGTAGCTACATTGTGGTCCTTTAGCAGATCTGATGTTCATGTTATTAGTGTTTTATTAGTGGTTCCTCTGCTTGTGTGGTTTCTATTTCATTTTATCTCTAAACTAAAAGGTTAGGGTGTCCTTGAATCTTAGTTTACAGATATACTAGTTTGGTTCTATTAGCTGGCTCATAGAAGTCAGTTAGGCCCTGGAGAACAAAGTCTGGCCTAACAAAGTGGCTCAGTGATCTGACAGCTTTAATACTATTCAGCAGTGTCTAGAGCCATTTGTATGCCCAGTCAGGTGGACTGATTTGACACCAGTGGTCCTGGAACACAGAGCTCTCCATATGCTTTTTAGGACTTGCTGAAGTGAAGAGGAACTAGCTGTTCTGCCAGCCACTCATCAGAGGTTTGGGCTGCCTGGCTGCCAAATCTGGTGGGCTGATGTCAGTTTGAGAGGACCTGGAGGCAGAGATCTCCACACCTCTTCTAGGACATGCTGAAGCAAAGTGGCAGGTCGCTGTTCCACTGACCCACTCAGGAAGTTTTAGGACTGTTTGGATGCCAAACCTGAAAGTGGACTGATATTAGTTTCAGGGGCCCCAGGACATGATACTCACCATGCAGCAGCTCTCTGTCTTCTAGCTCACTCAGCAGCGTTCTGGGGCCACTTGGATACTAAATCTTGCTGGCTGATGGCAGTTTCAGAGGCTGGGGAAGTGGTGCATTCCATGACACTTCCAGCACTTGCCTGAAGCAAAGTGGCAGTTCTCTGCTCAGTGGGTTTAAGGACTACTGGGAAGACAAATCCTGGAAGCTGATGATACCAGTTCAGAGGCCCTGCCACAGAGTTCTCCTCCCTAGACTTGCAAAAGCAAGGCAGCAGTTTCACTGGCCCACTCAGCAAGTTTTAGGGCTGCTCAGATGCTAAATCTGGCTGGTTGTTGTCAGTTTCCAAGGCCCCAGGGCATGGAGCTTGCCACAACTTACCAGGATCTGCCTATATCAAAGGGGCAGCCTGCTCCCTCTCAGATCAGGGCCCACTATTTCCAGCCTCAGTCTGTTCCCTTATTCAGCTCCCCTTGTGCTCTCTAATGGAAGCACTTGGTTTCAAGCTACCAAGTATGGCTATGGAAGCCACAAGTCAGTCCAACTTTGCCCGCACCCCAGTGGAGGTACAGCGTGGCTACCCAAGAGCCCAGGCTTGCTTCAGCTGCTATCCAATCCTGAATGTGCCTGGCGACTTGTGTAATAATTTACCACAGATTTCAGATAGTTCTTCTGAAAAGCCCCCAGCTTCAGCCCATGGCCCCTTTAACCTTGCCTATTTGCTTCTGTAACCTGCTTCGCCCCTCCCAC
>CAUYPK010126031.1:0-34698 GCA_963574355.1 Loris lydekkerianus
TTTTTTTTTTTTTTTTTTTTTTTTTTTTTTTTTTTTTTTTTTTTGAGACAGAGTCTCTCTTTGTTGCCCTCAGGAGAGTGCTGAGCCGTCACAGCTCACAGCAACCTCAAACTCTTAGGCTTAAGCGAGTCTCTCGTCTCAGCCTACCAAGTAGCTGGGGCTACAGGCGGCTGCCACAACACCTGACTATTTTTTGTTGTTGCAGTTGTCATTGTTGTTTAGCTGGCCCTGGCTGTGTTCAAACCTGCCAGGCTTGGTGCATGTGGCCGGCGCCGTAACCACTATGGGTGCAGAGCCTATCAGCTACATATTTTTTATGCTTCATTTCTTAAGAAAAAAAAATTCTCTCCTCATTTCTATGTATACCACAGTAATTCCTATCACCACAGCATTGGGATAATCCAGACCAACCCAAATACTGGCAACTACAAGGAGGACTTGAGGTTGGGCCAAAATAATGAAGGCGTCCCATTTCAGATGCAGATCTAGGTAACCAAAAAGAAGAAAGGAAAGTCCCCTTCATCCCAAGGATTTAGGATGGAGACACTGAGTTTGGATTCCTAATTTCAAACTAGAGGGATTATGACACGTTCAAGAATCACCAAAGGGTGTTATGGAGGAGGCCCTAGAGCAGTGGTTCTCAACCTTCCTAATGCCCTGAACCTTTAATACAGTCCAAAGGAGTCACGACCCACAGGTTGAGAACCGCTGCCCTAGAGGCTCTCCAGTTCAAAGCCAAAAGTTTTACCCCTGAGGACAGAAGATGCAGAGAAGGGGAGAGGCCTGAACAGGCCCAGAGGTCACCTGGCACGCCCACAGCCAAGCATTCTTAATTCTCCCTGGAACACAATGACACTTTCCTGAGAAACAATCTGCAGGGCTCAATGTTCCTGCTTAGAGTAAGCCACTGAATGTGTACCATGCAGTGGACATGGAGGCCAGGATCGGAAGACTTTCTGGAAAGGGCCAGAAGTAAACATTTAGGATTTACAAGCCATAAACTCTTTGTTTCAACTGCTCACCTCTGCCTTTTTAGTTCAAAAGCAGACAAAGACAATTCATAAGCAAATCAGCAGGGCTGTGTCCCAGTAAAACTTTCCTTACAAAAACAGGCAGCAGGCTGTCTGGGCTAGTGTGCTGGCTTCTGACGTTGATGATGCTGGGTCACTGGCATTCTGTATACGATTAATTTCTGTCTATTAGCAGTAATGGGCCATTTCCTTACCTTACAGAGACACGGAGTGTAAGAGATGTTTAAAACACCCAGATTCAGAGTTGGTTGTAGAATAATGGAGAAACCTTTGGACAAGACACTCAGATCAACCCCCACTTCCATCCTTGCCACTCACTGCTGAGCGGTCAGTGACGTCTCCACCTGCTCTGGGTTTGGCTTCTCAGGTAGAAGTGAGGACACTCACAGCTCACAACCCACGGCACTGGCTGTGGAGGTTCTGGGCAGATGGACGCTGTGCCCAGGAGGGCCCCTCTCATGTCTAAGCAGTCTGAGTGCCTGGCCAGGACTAGAGGGGGGTCTGAATGCAGCAGCGTGGTGATGGCTGCTGCAGGCCCCAGTAGTTGACCATGTCAGTCACCTCTACCCAGCCCGTCCCCAGGGAGACATCCATACCACTTTGTTGAACCCTAGCATCAACTATAAAACCCGTTGGTCCTGCCTTCCCATCACTCTCCTTCTCTTTCTTTTCTTTTCTTTCTTTTTTTTTTTTTTGCCTGGGGTAAAGTTTTATTTTTGCTTTAAAAATTGTCAAGTATTTGATATGTTGTGAATTTCTAACAGCAAAACCATAGCTCCTACAAATTTAGATTTACTGTAGACAGCTATCATCCTTAATTACCATATTTTGAAGATGACTTTGTAATGTACCCTCAAAATTGCAACTATAAAAGATAGTAAAATAATATACTGGTTTTATAAAAATATAAACTCTAATTGATACCAAAATGTTATGTTTGTAATTTATATTAATAAATGACATCTAGTAAAATATGAAAACCTTACAACATGTAGATGTACTCCCTGTCTCTAACTCCTCACAACGGGTGGGCACCTTTGGTAACAAACTCTTGGCCACCAACTATTCTACATCCTACTTTGTAGAATATCATTTACTTCTGTTCCTTTTTCTTTCTTTTTTTTTTTAAATTTTTTTTTTATTGTTAAATCAAAGCTGTGTACATTAGTGCAATCGCCTGTGCCCATTCTAAGATGCACCATAGATGTGGCCTGACCCATTACCCTCCCTCCACCAAAACCTCCCCCCTCCCTTCCCCGTCCTGGGCCCGGTCCCCATAGTCTTGTGGTATAGTTGGGTAATAGCCTTCATGACTCTCCGTCTCTTTCCTCTGCCACAGCCTGAACTTTGCGTGATGTGTGTCCACAGCCCTGAACCTTCTCCCTGATAGCACCTTAGCTCAGCATCTTCCTGTCTTGTCCCACATTTTGGCCCAGAATCACTTTTTAACATGACCCCTCCTTCCAAGCCTGTTCTAAGGCTCTCAACCTGCTCCCACCTTACAGCCTGAATGAAAAACCCATCAACCCCCGTGCAGGGCACATAGGGCCTGGGACAGCTCTCTGTGCAGGGCAAGCAGGGCCCAGGAAAGCTCCCCTCCCCCTGCAGAGCACCAGGGCTCCCCTCCCCGTGCAGAGCACATAGGGCCTGGGACAGCTCTCTGTGCAGGGTCAGCCCTAAACCCCCCACATCCTACTATAGTTTATCTCTGCCAGCAGAGTGCGGCTTCCCCAGAGCTCCATGTGTTTTTAGGTCCCAGCCTCAGCACATGCCTGTCCTCTGCCCGATGCCTCCTTCCCTGAGAGCTGCACGGCACCTTCTGTTACGTTTACTGTCTGTCTTCCCCACTGAAGTACAGGCTCTGAGAATAGGATCATCATCCTCTCCTTTCTTAATCCCCAGTTCCCACACCGTGGCTGGCACAGGTAGAGCTCAAATGACAACTGTGGAATAAACAACTTGCTGAATACTCCATCTGCCTGGAATGCCCTCCCCGGATTCATAAGCCTAAAAACTCTCATCTATCCACCAAGTCTCGACTCAAACACAACCTCTGCAAGGCAGCACCTGAGTGTCCCCAAGGCCCAGGGGCACCTGCCGACTCTGGGGGCTCACATGTCTCCCCACACCTGCCGACACACTACAGACCACCTGCCTCCCTCCCACTCACACCCAGAGCTGTAGCTCTTGCAGGACAGGACTTGTCCCTTCATCCTTGCACCCCAGCTGGTCCTGAGTAGGTGTCACACTAATGCTTATTAAATGAATCAGTCAATTTTTAAAAGAGCTGCTTTTTTTGCGCAAATATAACTGACCCAGGAAAGGACACTGTTCATAATCCCAGCTTCACTATCTCATTGTTCAGTGCTTAGTGCTAATTTGACCAAGTCTTCAACACCCACACAGTAGTGACAAAGAAACAAAACGAATAGTTCCTTTTGAAAAGATAACTTACCCATAATTCTCCAAGGCACAGCCCAGTAAAAGAAAAGTCAGCCCTATGGCCCCGCTGAAGGATAACGCCACAAGAGCTGTGGAAACAAAAACAACATTTGAAGGTCCCAGACAAGTGGTCACCAGGGGCTGTAGGCTGCAGAGAAAATGGAGAAGGACTAATAAGGACTAAGAAGGACTAATAAGTCCTTTTGAGATAGATTTTGAGATAGAATTTGTATGCCATAAAATTAGCCCCATAAGAGGCAGGGACCTCCATGCAACATTCTTTGATAAAAGTGTAAATATATACTTTGCTATAAAGTACAGATCAAAAGCACAGGACACTATATTATCCAAATTTTCTTTTGAAAAAATCCATAATACAATGAATCATCAATGAAACTAATGAATACGTTGTACTGCTTCCTTTTACTTTGAGAGGAAATGTAGGGGAACTTTTATAGGAAGAAATCAAGGAGCTCTTAAGAAAACCTCTGGGGTGAGGCATTATGGCTCATGCCTATAATCCTAGCACTCTGGGAGGCCGAGGCAGGAGGACTGCTGGAGGCCAGGAGCTTGAGAGGCTGTAGCCACACCTGGCCGTGTCACCTCCTGTAGCTACTTCACAGCCTATGAGCTGTTCCAGCATCGAGGCTCACCGGCTCTGCCTCCTAAACTGCTCATCAGCTTCAACCCCAGCCACTAACCTAAGGGCCCTTAAATTCCTGCCCAGAACAAGGCGTGTTCTTTGACGCTCCCATAATAATGCCCAGGGTCAGCATTATTATTCTCTCTACTTGGAATACACTCCACCTTCACCCCACGCCTTGCCAGGTGAAGCCTTATTGATCCCTTCAGGTTTAGTTCGAGAATCACCTCTTCCATGAAAACAGTTCCTCTTTCTCCCTGTGCCAGGGTCAAGCAATCCCATCTGTATTAGTCTCCTAAGGCTGTGGTTATAAAGCACCACAAACTGGGCAGCTCAGAATAACAGAAACTTGTTCTCTCCCGGTTCTGGAAACCAGATTCCTGAAATACAGGTGTCAGCACCCAAACTCCCCCTGAAGGCTGTAGGGACCACCTTTCCTTGCCTCTCTCTGACTCCTGATGGTCACCAGACATCCTTGTGTTCTTAGCACCTGCATCCCTCCAATTTCTGCTTCAACCTGCACATTGGGTCCCCGGGTATCTCCATGTCCCACTTTCCCTCTTATTCATGTAGAGACACCAGTCACTGGACTAGGGCCTACCCTATGCCACTATCTACCGTTTTAACTTGATTACACCTGCAAAGAACCTATTTCCAGGTAAGGTCACATTCACAGGTTGTAGCAAATTAGAACTGGAACATAAGACACAGGGAAACAGAATTACTTTGAACTCTGTCATCCAACAATAATGTCTTCCTTACCTTTTTATCCCATGTCTCTACCATGCAACAGCTGGAAGTTGAATTATTTGCAAAATGCTCCCTTCCCTAAGTCCTTTTCCATTTCACACACTATCTTCCTTTTAGGACATAACAATTTCGAACACATTTGGTAGTTTCTGGTCATGCAGAACGAAGGTGCTACTTCCATCTGTTTTTTGCACTGACTTCAAAGGCTGCTACACAGTGGACACCGTCCAAGAGAGCCACGTGCGTTAAACTGATATCAAATGTAAGAGCCAGTCAGGAATAAGATACTGCGCAGCTGCTGCTCAAGGCTCCTGCCCGCAGATAAATTCACAGTGAGCACACAGGTACACACGCGCATGTACACGCACACCGTACACACGTTTACAGCCGATGTTGATTCATCGGAAAGATCTGTGGGTACGGAGTTTTAGGATGATAGAAACGCCAAGGCAAAAAACAAGTCATGTCCTCTGTTGGAAAGACAAGAAAGGGTACAGCGTCCTCCTACCAACGACCTCTGCAAAACAGGCTGCACACACACACATCGCACACTCACGCACGCACGCACTGCGCAGCCTTCCGCACAAAGGTACAGCGGGTACAGGGGGAGAGTGGACACCGAGGTCAGCAGGGTTGAAGCCCCGCCCACTCCAGCGCCACGTCGCGGGGACATGGCACTTCCGGGCGTGTTTGTCCTACGGACTTGCCCGTAGTCGGGGCTGCCAACCGGAAACCTCCCGAACAGGGGGATGCGGCCCCCAAACCTGAGAGCACCGCAGACAAAGCGCCTCCAGAGACAGGGCCCTGCGGGCAGGGCCAGGAGGAAGGACGGAGGGGACGCAGGACGGAGCGGAGACCCGGTTAGACGCGCGGGGCGGGAACCGTGGAGGCCGGGAGCTGAGGCTCCCCCGCGCCGCAAGGAACAAGGAGGGGCTGTGGGAGCCGCTCCCGCCGGCGTCCAGCTCAGGCGGACCCAGAGTGTACGGCCGGGATGTACCTTTCACTCCTGCCATGTCTCCCGCGCTGGGCCGCGGCTGCTTCCGGCTCCCACCGCAGCCCTGGCCCTGCCCAAGCCAAGCCCGCGGCCGCCTGGTGGACCCGGGGCCCTCCCTGGTCACGCGGAGCCCCGCCCTGCCGGCATTGAGCCCGCCCACCTCGGTTCTAGCCGCGTCTCCGCCACTCAGAGCCCGCCCCTGCCGGCCCAGAACTCCTCCCCCAGCACGCAGAACCCCGCCTCTGCCGATCCCAACTCCACCCGCGCCACTCAGAGCCCTGCCTCTGCCGGCATTGAGCCCGCCCATTCTGGGCCTAATCCCGCCCCTGCCACGCAGAGCCCCCGCCCCTGCCGGCCCATAACTCCGCCCCTGGCATGAAGAGCCCCGCCTCTGCCAACCCAGAACTCCGTCTCCGGCCCGCAGAGCTCCGCCCCTGCCACCTCAGAACTCCGTCTCCGGCCCGCAGAGCCCCGCCCCTGCCGGCTCAGAACTCCGTCTCCGGCCCGCATGGCCCCGCCCCTGCCTCCCCAGAACTCCGCCTCCGGCCCGCAGAGCCTCGCCCCTGCCGTCTCAGAACTCCGCCTCCAGCAGACATAACCCTTCCCCTGCCTGCCCAGAACTCCGCCTCCGGCGCGCAGAGCCCCGCCTCTGCCTTCCCAGAACTCCGCCCCCGGAACTCAGAGCTCCGTTTTTATTGGTCGTGATCCCCGCCACTCAGAGCCCACCGATCTGCTCTGGGTCTTGCTACTCTATCCCGGTCCTAGCTGGTTTGGAACTGTACCCGGGTTATAGAACTTGTCACCCGAGTTCACCCAGCGAGTTCCAGCGTGCGCGGCTCTCTGTGTCTGGAGCGTCCGGCGGTCCCCGAGCCCTTCCAGCTCGGCCCTGCTGTCTGCGTGGACCTCCGCCCTGGCCCGGGGTCGGAGGAGGGGCAGGGTGATCTGCCCGGCGGGCGCCCTCCGGGCCTGTGGGGCGTCTGCGGGGCGGGGGCCGGACCCAGGGAAAAGCCCCCGAGGCGCCTCGTTACCGCTCCGACCCTGCCCCCTGGCGTCGGCTCTCTGCTGAAAGGAGCGGTTTTTCCTTGGTGCCCTGATCTATTTGCAGAGACAAAGATCGCAAAAGCCTTTCTGTGGCTTTCCTGAGCCTCATAGTGACCACTTTTTGTACGTTGGGCCTCAAAGCCTGCAGGTAGCCATGGCCGGCGGCCGGCCCCAGAGCCCCTGCGCTCGCCTTCCTGCGGGGTGCGCACCTGTCTGTCTGGGGAGCAATCCGAAGGCTCGGTCCTCGGGGAAGGCCGCAGAGAGGGCCGGGCTTGGCCGTCGCAGCTGTCTGGGGCCATTCCCTCGGTCCAGCTGAGAACTGCTCCGAGGTGTGCCACGGTTCCTTACTCTAGTTTTTTCTCAGTTTTCAACAGGACTGAAAGAAAGGGGTCTGTGGGCGGCCCCTGCGAAGTGCAAATTCTCACCACCGCCACCTCGCCGGCTCCTGCTCAGTTCACTGTTTCAAAAATTGCACACTGAGCATTTGAGCCTGTTCCTGTCCCAATAAATGAGTAATTATGTGTCCGTGTATTCTTCTAGCTCTCCTCTCCTCACAGCGGAGGGGGCACTCACTAAAACACGGCGCTGTGCACACTCGCTCCCCGCGGAAGCTAGGCGACCCGGGACCCCCGCGGAAGCTCGGCGACCTGGGACTCCACTGCAGGACGCTCTGTGGCCTCAGTCTGCACAAAGTCATTACAGTGAGTGCCGCTTTGGCTTAAGGATTATTTTGAGCTGAAAGCAATTGAGAAGCAGAAGCTACAAGAAAAAAACCGTGCCTTCCCCTTACCTGCCAAAAAACAGGACCTAAATATACAAAGATGTCCCCGCAGCCGACTGGACCAGGAAGGGCAAAGGAGAAATGCTGGACACAGCCTCAGACCCGAGGAGTTGACACAACGAATTTTACTACTTAGCCTTTTTCTACCGCTAGTTTCCACATGTTTATCTTCCTACAACTTGCTGCTCCTACAGATTGAAGGTCCTTTTTCTTTATCTCGTAATTTCTTTTCTTTCTTTCTTTCTATTTTTTTTTTATTAGAGAGAGACAGTCTCACTTTATCGCCCTGGGTAGAGTGCCATGGCCCCACACAGCTCACAGCAACCTCCAACTCCTGGGTTTAGGCGATTCTCTTGCCTCAGCCTCGAGACTAGCTGGAACTACAGGCGCCAGCCACAACACCTGGCTATTTTTTTGTTGCAGTTTGGCCGGGGCAGGGTTTGAACCCACCATCGATATATGGGATCGGAGCCCCACCCACGGAGCCACAGGCGCCGCCCATATCTTGTAATTTCTTTAAAAACGTATCATTCCTTTGTCAGGAATGTAAGCCCCACCGCTAACCTGACTTCTGAGTTGTCTCTGGGTATTCTTGTGTGTTGCCTGCACTGCACTCACGTCCATACACTTCTGTTTTTCTCTTGGAAAGCAGATTTTTCCCTCCCCCACAAGCGCTTATTGCCCTGTTTTGAATACCATATTCCAGTACCTGTTAAAGCACAGTAACTAACCGCTGGGAGCTAACCCCTAATTTTAGCTCCCTGAATACTGCACAGCCAGCTCACCAGGAAGGACTTTCCTCACCTTAATTGATGAGGCCATTCTATAAGGTTAATTTCCCCGTTTTCTCTCCCATTCCCAAGCAGCCAGTTTGTCTCCAGATGGTACAAACCGGGTTTGCTGGAACCTTCCATGTTAGCCAGTCCCACTGAAGAGAAATGATTTTGGAAAAAACTGACAACACATCAGAGACCGAGCTTGGCTGAAGTGCCCCGGGCTTAGCAGTAGAACGCTGAGGAACCAGAAGAACAATTGCCTCTGCCCACACTCGCCATCCTTCCCAGGTCGCAAACACTTCAGAGAGAGTCAGCTGTCTTCCAGGGGCTTCAACCGTCTGAGAAAATCTGCTTTTTATTTGCCAGATGTTGCATTGAAAATATTTTTCTTCCACTTACTCATTCCACATTTTCTCAAGAATAAGTCATCAGAAACAGAAAGTAAAACCCTAGAATCAGATCTCCTTTCCCCAGCTTGCCTTTACTGTGCTGTTTGGATGCATTAGGCCTGTGGCCCCTGTCACGCTGCCCAGAATAACAGTGAACTTCTGAGGATGAATTCTAATGGCCTCTTTTTGCTTTGGATAATCTCACACTATGAGCTAGGTTTTACTGGTCTCTGTTTTACAGATGGGAGAACTAGGTCTCAGATAGTGACTAGTGAGTGTGGAAGCTGAGGTTAAACCCTGTAGCAGCCCGTGTAGCCTGTGGCTAGGAGGAGTGAGAGTTATAAGAAATACCTGTATAGCTCAATAAGGGAACACCTTGGTGGAAAGGGCATGTAGAGGGATTTAGCTCCTAACAAGCATGAGAGCTCCCGAGATGAGAGCAGTGGTGAATCGGCAGTCTCTACACCTGTGGTGTTGAGAGGCACAAGATCAGCCTTATATTAGGCTGGAGGAGAAGGCAGTCAGGAGCATGCACATTCTATCACAGACCCGCTTACTCTGACTCTGTCTCCTCTTCTGCCTGCAGAACACCAGCATGGCGTCTCTCTGCTGAAAATGACCAAGCTCTGCTAAAGACTAAGATCTATCTATTCTAAGACGGCTTTACTCTCTCTGTCCAGCTAAAGTAGATAGCCCTCAGGCACCTAACAGACCTGAGCAAGGTAACTTAGCAGTCCACGTCCTGAGATCTGGCCAGTCCTGGGCCTGGCAAACCCCAAACTGTTCAATCGGAAGTCGGCTGGTCAGCCTTTGTACTGTCCTCCACAGCGGGTCTTATGCACAAAGAAGGCAAGAATTCTCGGAGTAACTAGAAGTAACAGTGACCTCTTAACAGGACATCAAATCCACTTGTTGATATGATGTTCTCCTTCATATCTATTCCTATTTTGCATACAGTATATTTAAATTATTGGCCGAATTAACAAATGTTAATTAGCTTACCATAATAGAATCACCTTTCTCTATCCCAAGGACAAGATCTAGCCTCAGACCTCAGGTCTGGATAAATGTATCCATGTTTTCATTTTCTTAGGTCAGATTTACAAAGCCTGCCTCTGAAAGCTTTATTTTCTAATTGAGTGAGAACATATGTATGTATATAGATACAGTAGCTCCCAAGGACATACACACATCTCCACTGGGCGGGCTGTCAGTCAGCACAGCAAGGGGCAGCCCCTTAGTGCAGCAGAGGATGGTCCGCACAGCACTGGTTGAAATCAGCAGGATTAGTTTTCCTTCCTAACTCTCCATCGCCCTTTCCTTTTCCACAGTTCTTCCCTTTACAAAACATACGCTGAGAGTTTCTTTGCAATTTTATGCAGACAGTTTTGTCAGTTCAAGGAGACAGGACCAGGAGCCGAGCCACGAGGTCCCTGGGCTGCCTTTTCCTGTTCCTGGATCCACTCCCCACAGGAGGTTTCAATGTGACTGCAGCCTCAACACTGACCTGCAGTGATACACTTTATCTTATTTACTATCTGTAACAATAGTTACTACTTACTGAGTACCCGCTTGGTAAGAGTTTATATAAACAGTCTCTAATCCCTCCCTTGCAAAGTTGTTAGAATTCTACTTTAAAGGTGATAAAATTAAGTTTGCTAGGCACCATGGCCAGGAGGCTGAGGTGGGAGGACTTCTTGAAAAAAGGAGTTTGAGACTGGCCTGAGCAACACAGTAAGAGCCTGTCTCTAAATAGATAAATATTTAAAAATTAGCTGGGCATGGTGGTGCACAACTATAGTCCCAGCTACTCAGGAGGCTGAGGCAAGAGGATCACTTGCCAGAAGATCGAGGCTTCAGTGAGCTGTGATCATGCCACTGCACTCCAGTCTGGGAGACAGGAGACCTCATATCTTAAAAAAAAAAAAAAAAAAAAAAATCAAAAAAGGACTCAGTTATGAAACTTGTCCAATGTAATAGCCTATAAATTAAAAAACCAGGATTCAAACACACTCTTTTGCAAACCAATAGGTAAACTAAGCCCAAATGCCTGGTTTATCTTTAGAATAATCAAAACCTGTTTAAGCTTGACTTACATTCCCTGATGGGTGTTTCTATCTGTTGCTGAGATAACTGTTTCTGGAAATTCAACTTTTTTCTTGTTTTGTTTTTGGTTTGTTTGTTGGGGGTGGGTGGGACATTATTCCTGAAGGTGCTGAGTCCCAGGTGGCGGCAGAGCCAGCTCCTCTGCTCTCTCCCTTCTCCAGAAGTCCACTGAACGTACATATTGTCCTTGGATAGAGGACATGGCAGACATTAAACTGCTAAGAATAGATGTTACATTTGGTGTTAGCTAAAAGGCACAGAAGCCACTGAAACACAACTTTTGCATTTATTCCTTACACACAGTTTCTCTGGCAGCGTGAGGCCCAGATTGAGTCCTCTGACAGATGGGGACAGCACAGCGATGACTCAAATGCTTTTGATCTGCAGCTTTTGTTTCCAAGTGAATATGCTGCTTCTGTCCTCAGAAAGTGAAAATATCTGGGACTTTGTTTCTAATAAAATCTCAGATTCCTGGGATCAATCCCTTTAATATGACATACAAGTACACTTTCAAAAATCCGTTAACATTCTAGCTGGGAGACTGGGATTCTATGTCCATTCTTTTTGAAACATAATATTCCCGCAGCATAATCAAAAGTGCATGGGTGCAGGAAGTGTGTGTGTGTGGTCAGGACAGAAATGATGATGTATGAACCCAGAATCCTGTCAGACTACATTTCAATACAGATATTATTACACACTTTTCACATTCTCCCCTTACAACTTTCTATACATGTGAATCCCGTCGGAAGATGTAATTCAAGCTTATCATCATATTCCTACAGGTACAAAAATGACAGAGGCTTCTACAAATATTTTTGAGCCTTTTAATATACATTACAAATATTTTAGACCAATCACATTTTGTTGTAACATATTTACAAAACAAAAAAATATATTACAATAAATATGAATAAAACAGTGGATCTGACCAACAACAAGCTCTGTCACAACCAGATATTTAAAAGGAATGCAAAAACCTGTTGGTCTGCATGTGTTAAGAGTTTTAAGATAAAGAGGAGTCCAGATTTATAAGGTATCCGGAAAAGAGATGTGGGGAACCCCCAAATTTAAGTTAAGTAAGATTCTTTCTCATTACTAATTACATAATGTCTAATGATGTTTTAGACTGTGAACATTGATGAATGTTCCAAACATGATACAAAGCTAATGCAGTGCTATCATTTCAAAATGTACATGACACCCACAGACGATCCTCTTAATAATTATCATTATATACTGTAGTTCACACGGTATCTACAAGTGTGAATGAGGAAAAAAAAACAACAACAGGTCACAGCAACATGTCTCACATTCCAATTTTAAATAAGACAAGCATATGCTGGATCAAACATTATTTTATAATACGTTAATAAATACAGTTTGTTATGGTTACCTTGAACAGTTACAACTATATATTTAAAAAGAGAACATGTTATGCAAGTTTCAGATTGCCAGTAAAATAAATAAGGAAACTTTATAACAAAAAAAGAGAGACCGAGAAAGATCTATCTGGAACCTAAATTATTTTTGACATGCTGCTTTTCCGGTGCTATTTGCCACAAGAAAATTAAAACAGAAACAAAAAAAACTGATCGTCTTTAAAAACAACTTTTCACAATATTGAGCATGGACCTTTTAAGATTAACATGGACATCTTCTCACCCCCTCTGCTTTGCATATATGTATGTATACAGCGCATACTGTGTGTGTGCACCAGAATCTACCAAAGTCACAGGACTGCAAACTACTCACCCCTCCAAATGAGAACCAGATGAAACACTCATCTCAAATCCAACCAGGGTAAGGTCTGGAAAGCTTTTATTCTTGCTTTGCAAACACAAATGTCCCTGTATGAATGTTGTTCCTGTGAATCCCCAATGACTTTAAACACAATAAACCACACTGTAATAACCCCAGAGGTCTAGATATACATGTGGGGAGATGGGACCAGGTTCCTTGAACCATCTGATGAGCTCCGAGGTGAGCACAGCTCCTTCGCCGCAACCCAGCCTTTCTCAGACTCAAGTTCCATATCATCGTCTTCTGCTCTCTAACCACAACCACTCAGAGAACCTGAGAATGCCAAGTCCTGACTCCCTACCAGTCCTGAGAATTGTAAATGGACTGAACTGCTTTGCAACCTGTTTCCAGCTAAACGTTTTCTTGGCTAAACAAAAGGAAGAGCAGTGAGCATTATGGCAAAATTAGAAGTTTCTTCCAAATCATGTTTAGAGTTGTTATGGTATGAAGACTTCTTCTCTAAGCAACCATTGTTTTCCAAAGGGTAAGGAAGATAGCCCAACATCTTGACCAGGAATAGAGGTTTCCACATCTTCAGGATGCCTATTTTCTTTAGCCAACATTTTCACTAATTTTTTGCTCATCTAGAAGGAGTTGGTGGTAATCACTGTACTGTAGTGCAATCACTTTCCATGATTCAAATTCTTTTATGTTTATTGTCCTCTTGACCAAAAAATATACACAGTATTATGCTAAAAGCCTTAGTAAATTTTCCCTAAAAAAAAAAAAAACAAAACCTTGGTGGCTATGTTCCTAGAGTCTGCATAAAGCCACTGCTGAGATTACATCTTTCCAAGAAAATCTAAAAAGCATTATTTTAAACCATTGTACCATTCCATTATCATAACTTTTGCTCATTAGTCCTATCCTCAGACAATGAGATGGGTGTTACGCCTTCCAGGGTGGAGGCTGCTGCTTTCCATCTCCCCCAGACAGAATGCTGAGCAGCTCCCCAGGACCAGCGTGGGTGCCGCCACTCGGCACGGCCAGCCCACTGAAAGGTCCTCTCCTGTTTTGGATATTTTATGGCAGGGACTTGGAGAAACCAGACATCCACACTGTTTATCAATGAGAAATTAATTCACAAAATATTTTACAGTTTAGTGCTGGAAACACATTACTGAAGTTTAGGTTCATCTTCAAAAACCTCAGAACTGTGACACACACAGAGTCAGCAAAGTCTGCAGCACAGGTGACGAGCTCATGGTTTAATACAAGGGCTTCTGGCCTTGGTTTTCAAATTCAGACCAGGCATCATTTAGCTCCATGAAAATCATCTTTGCATACTGTTCATAAGGCTGCCCGGTAGCCTATGGAAAGAAAAACACACATTAGATACCACAGAGCAAAATTGTATTTATGTTAAAACATTCATTGCTAATATGTGCAGTGGTTGAAATGCTTTTCTATTTGGCCATTTCTCTTTTTACAGCCTAATCCACATGGCCCTGTGACCACCCTAAAATGTGCTCACCCTAGATATCCACACAAGGCAGTAGAGAGTTCAGGGATGCCTCTCAGGTCTCCAGAAGAATCTACCGAATGAGAAACTTTACCACAGCCTTTCTCCACTGACTGTATTTCTAAACTCCCATCTTCTCATTTCTAAAAGAAGTTAAGTTCTTTGTGATCCACAACAAAGGCAAAGTTTGTAGATTTTTCTGGGTTCTTGTTTCTCATTTGATTCATCAAAATTCAAGGACTAACATTATTTCTCCTTAACTCATCTATTCAGACTAGTCACAAACAGTGTGAAGGGATGAAATCAAATTCAAGTGTGTGCCCCCAAGTGGTACTTCCCGCGGAGCTTTAGGTCACATGACACAGAGACGACCCACTTCCATCAGAGCTGTTTCTATGTATGAAACTGTCAATATTAAAGTAATGCAGAGCTACAATGTATAAATAATAATCAAAAATCTAATTTCTTGCTAACAATATTACCTATACTTGAATGAATCAAAGATAGGAAAAGAGAACAGGTGTAAAGGAAATAACATGTCACCTTGCCCACAAGATAATCATCCAGAGGGCAGGTCACAGGTCCAGAGATGCAGGGAAGCAACTTATTCTGAGAGTCCTGGCTGATTATGTGTGTAGCATACAGACCTCTCTGGGAGAAAGAACTTCTGACCTTCACTTTTCTTGATGCGAGATGTTCATTTAATGTTCTTACAAGCTAAAATGGATGACCTAAAATACTCATTCCCCACAACTTGTCCATTCACATTAATTATATTAACATTTCAGTGCCAGGGAGATTCTGCCCTTGAGGCTTTTATCTCTGTCCACACAGCTGTCCACAGCTCTCATGTGCACACTCGGTGTCTCCGGGGTCTCTGTCATGTGCACACTCGGCGTCTCCGGGGTCTCTCCGTCCTGTGCACACGCAGCGTCTCCGGGGTCTCTCCATCATGTGCACACTCAGCGTCTCCGGGGTCTCTCCATCCTATGCACACTTGGCATCTCCGGGGTCTCTCCGTCATGTGCACACTCAGCGTCTCCGGGGTCTCTCCGTCCTGTGCACACTCAGCATCTCTGGGGTCTCTTCGTCATGTGCACACTCGGCATCTCTAGGGTCTCGCCATCCTGTGCACACTCGGCATCTCTGGGGTCTCGCCATTCTGTGCACACTCAGCGTCTCTGGGGTCTGTCACCTGCACACTGGCCACGTCTCTAGGGCCTCCATGAGGATCCTCTGATGCACAGCCAGTCCAGACTTCTGGTGGGGGCATCCTTCCTGAGTTCCTCACATTGGGTTCTGGAATGTTTCCTTGCTAAGTGGAATGTTTCTTTGTTGGGTGGAAACCGTCTCACAGTCCCCACATTCGTTGTCTCTCTCACATGGATTCTGTGATGTCGTGTAAGGCCACAGTGGCTGAAGGCTTTCCCGTTTTCCTAACACTGCAGCATTCCCTATGCCAGACCTCCTGAAGCAGAGGGCTGGAGGGGTCCACCATAAAAAAAGAGAGTCTCAAAACTTGCTGATGGCAAAGAGATTCTCCTCTGCACAGAATCCTTGATGCTGGGGAGTAACTCACCAGTCACTAGGCTTTTACTAGACCCACTGCATCGATGTTGCACCTCTGCAGAGATTCCCCCACATTATTCACCATCTCCAGACTTTTCTGTTTTGGAACCCAGGTCTCATTTTCATTCTCAGCGCCACCACCTATGGCTTGTCCTTCTTCCCCGCTGCCTCTTCAACTTGCCCAGCACAGTCGCTGTCTCCACACCACACGCAGGATGACAGCATCCCACTTGGGTCTGTGACTCCCCAGGCACAGATTAGGCCTGCTCCAGCACCTAATCCCTAATATGTGTTTCTGGCCTCAGTGGACAGAGCTCTTGAGTCCCCCAAGAGCCGTGATGTCCGGGTATCTATCTCCTGGTGTTCACAACTTAAAGTTTGAGGAAAGAGCTATGCTTTCTTTGCCAGCTTGATTCTAGGTCCCAGGGACAGGCCTCTTCTTCTGTCATCAGCTAGTATGAGCCATTCTTCCTGCCACAGGACTGCCATTGTGTAATGCGGGAGCTCAGGAGATGCACTCCAGCATGGGGTTCACGCTGACTTTCACAAGCATTTCCTTCCTTCTGAGGAAGTTAGTCTTCTTCCTCAGAAACTTGGAAGCCACCCTTACCTCTCACAGGCAGCTCTCCACCACCAGGCCCAACCTCGTCAGAGACACCAAACAGCCGAATGGGACACCAAATTCTGAATCCAAAAATCCACGGCCCCGAGACTACCACTGCCACCAAAGTCACATCACTCAAAGTCTGATTCCTATGAAAGTGTCGACACAGCTGGAAGCTAAACAGCCACTGTTCCCTACCCCCTCTCTGCTGTGACTGGGCACTGCTTGCAGGCACCAGCCTCCCTGATAGGCCCAGGACCTGTGCTGACCTCCATTACTTCCACAGGTAACACTGCTGTCATCACTCCAAGACTTGCAAACAGTGTTGCTGGTGTAAATCCTAAGCCTGGTTTGGAGGTTCTTCAGACTCTGCATACTGAAGACCTGCTGACACCAGCCAGACCCGTGAACAGGGGTGGAGATGGGTCCAACAGTCCTGAAACCCCCACTCAGGAAACCTCCATTTGGGGGAGGCATTTTCTGCACCCCAACCCTGTGAATTCGTCTCCTTCCAATCTGCAGACCCAATTCCCTAGCCTTTCGCCTCCAACTGTCTTTAAAAACCCTTTCACCCAAATTCTCAGGGAGATGGAGTTGAGAAATCCCTCCCATCTCCACATACACTGCGGGGGTATCAATCACTGTCTCTGCCATGACTCCTGGTGTCTTGGTGTCCTGCCTTCCTCCTGGGCAGTGGCCAGGAGCCTCACTGGGCTGGATCCTCACTATGATGATTTTGGCTGAGCCGGGAGTTAGTGACGTTTCTGACAACATTGAACACTTGAATTAGAGGATTTCAGTGAAGCCCTAAACTGACATAACCAACACAGTGTTATGTTTAGCTCCATATTGAATATTTTGTTCATTCTCACTAATGTCCCCAACCACAAAGTTTTTTCATACTAATCCCAGCTATACTTACTGTTGTATCAACTAAAGTGAAAAGTTAGCTTCTGTCCAGCTCTTTGCTCATCCTTACGGTCATAAGTCAGGGCACAATTCACTCCTAAGCCCTAAAAGTTAGTCACTTGGTGAATCTCCCACCTCTCTAAATAAGCCCCTATAACATATAGTTTAAATTATTTTTGCCCATTTCATAAAGTATAACTATTTGTTTAAATATCTGATTTTAGCCCATGGACTTAATTTTATTAAGTAAATGGCTTAATCCTATGGTCCCCAACCCCCAGGCGGCAGACTGGCATGGTCTGTGGCCTGTTAGGAGCAGGGTGGCATGGCAGGAAGTGAGCAGCAGGTGAGCAAGAGACTCTTATGGTATTCACAGCCCCGCATCACTCACGGCACTGCCTGAGCTCCGCCTCCGGTCACATCAGTGGAGGCATTAGATTATCGTAGGCCTGGATACCCCACTGTAAACTACACACGTCAGGGACCCAAGGCCTGCCTCCTTATCTGAATCTAAGACCCACCCTGCACCGTCCATGAAAAATGTCTTCCATAAAACCAATTCCAGGTGCCAAAAAAGTTGGGGACCACTGGCTTAATCAACCAGCAAATTGAAAGTAAGATGTGCGCTGCTAAGTGATAAAGTGGGGGCCAGACAAGCCCTGGGGCAGGCGGCGCACTCACCTTGTCGGGGTGCACCACCAGGACGGCCCTCCTGTACACCCTCTTCACCTGCTCCGGTGTGACCAGGTCCGCCATGCTGACCGGCTTCCACTTGGTTTCCCCTGCCCACAGCACTGTGTGCATTGTGGAAAGGAGAGCTCTGATATTTCTCTCTTTGCCTTCAATCCATTCCAGAATCTGTAAATGCAGGGAGAATTAATAATTTCAAATGCCTTTTAGTCTAGAATGTTTCTACCAGGACGCTGGAAACCCTTCCTGCTCCGGCAACTACAAAATACTTGGGGCATGGTGAACATTCCAGGCTGTTTCCTGCTCCTGGAAGGCTTTTCCACCCCCCACATCCTCTACCTGGTTGTTCTGGTTAACTCTGCTGAGGAATTTCACAGTTAGACTCTGAGAGTCTGAATCCCTTTCTGTTTGGGCCCTCAGAGTTGATTTCTCCCTCCCAGAGTATAAACACCATGAGGGTGCACACTGCATCTGTTCCCTGCACCAAATTAATATCCTTCACGGAAAAGCCTTGCATGTGTGGTATCACAGCAGGAGCCACACTTTACTGTGCTGTCTGGTGTCCATCCTTCCCTGCCATCAGGCACAGCTGTGCACAGAAGGTGCCGTTCCCTATGTATCTACTGTTTCTCGGGAACTGGATAATACACCTGATCCAGAGTGGAACTCAGAAAGGCTGAAATGAATCGATCTGTCCAGTCGTGTATCCACCCTGTGACCATTCATGGTTTGAATCCTCACCGTCTGAATGAATGAGGTGATAAGCTAAAGGATCTAGCACCACGTGGGCATCTAGCCCCTAACAGTAGTGCAGTGAGCATCTGTTGTGGAGTGAGTGGGTTACTCAGGGTTCAGGACAGCTCCTTCCCTAAACCCTTAAATGCTCTGCATCAATTAATTAACCAAACATGGTGTAAAGGAATAAGTAACTTTCTTTATGGAAAACTTTCATATTTTACCCCCAAACAAAGGCTGTCAAGATAGAGTGTAAACTTTTTGGAAGGAATATTCAGGCTCTGTGATGTTTTATGAAGTGAAAACAAGCAAATGAAGGACCTTGCGTTGTACTGAAAAATGTATCAAAGATTATGTATGTCTCAATAAACATCTGAGTCTGTCGGGAAATTACGGAGAACAGCGATGTATTTTTTCAACATGTGTAAGGCTGGCTTACTGTGCAAGTCACCCTGCTTTCCAGAAATTTTCATGCAAAGACAGAGCTGGTCTGCTCTCCTCAAATTGCCAGGTCACCATACTTGGTGTTTCGGTGTGCAGGATCCACCCTTCCATCTGTGAAGAGCATTCCCATCCCATCAATCTTTACAAACTCTACAAGACCTTACACCATCTGTCCACATAACCACCTCTGTTCCCAAGTGAGTCCATGCTCACCGGTCCACGTCACATCCTCAGCTATGAAATAATGTTTGTTTCCTCAGCTATGAAATGATTGGGTTGGACTTGCTGACTTACAAACTTAAAAAAAAAATGCAGAAACATAATTCCCCCTCCCCAAATCAAATCTTCTGTAGGCTTTGAGAATCAAAGACAGATAAAAATAATAGAACTAATCTGGTTAAGAGTGGAGAGGCAGTGGGGAAGCACTCAACCTTCTCTTCCACTTTCCCAAAGTCCAGGTCTCATGTTACAATTCCTGGGGACATAAATTTGTGTCCATCAGCACACAAAAGATCATGGAGGCTTCTTTCAGTCTGACCTGACAAAAAGCTCTCAAGGCAGAAAGATAAAAACTTTTTTTGTTGTTGCAGTTTGGCCAGCGCCAGGTTCAAACCCGCCACTCTTGGGATATGGGGCTGGTGCCCTACTCACTGAGCCACAGGCGCCACCCAGAAAGAGAAAAATTCTAATGACTTATCATTGGAATACAAATACCATTTGAATAACAAACTCATTACTCACATGAACAGCAAACATGGGAGTCTATATTGCTATGCCACAGAATAAAATTTATTTCATTAGAGAAATAAAATGGCAGGTGCCATTGTCTCCAAAGCTACTTTGCCATTAAAGGACATTACTGTACTCCATCCAGTTATAGCTTCAGGGATCAGTTGTAATTTAGCACTTGCCAAAAATCTAAAACAGTACCTTCTGTAAGTGCTGTGGTCTGAATGTGTGTGTCCCTGTGGAAATCATAGGCTGAAACTCTAACCCCCTTGGTGGTGGTATGAGGAGGCTGGGCCTTTAGAAGGTGGTAGAGCATGAGGGCACAGTCCTCATAAATGGTATCTCGTCCTCAGGAGAGAAGCCTGAGTGAGAGCTCTCCTCTGTCCTGTGGGGCATGGTGAAGGGACCTCAGTCTAAACAAACAAGAGGCCCTCACAGACCCCGAGCTGCTGACGCTCAACCCTGGACTTCCCAACCTCCAGAACCAGGAGGAGTGAATATCCGCTGGATCATAGGCTGCCTAGTTCATTTTGTCACGGCCTGGATGCACTATGACACAGGTGAGTCTCACGTTGATGGCGCCACACACAGAACTTTGCCACAAGACCTTGTCACAGAATAATCACTGAGTCAGGGCTCACTCACTTTGAGTTTCTCAGGGTCCATTTCCTTAGCCATTTCCTCCTTTCTCATTTCAGCGATTGTTCGAGGCCCCTTTTTGTCTTTGTGAGCATTGAAACCCTGGCCAGATAGCAAGTCTTCAAAGTCAGCTGCTTTTTGTTTCCCTTCTGCAATATAATTTTGAAAATCATTATAGTTTTCATCCTTAAACATAATATAGCATCCACTTTTCATAGCACTTAGAGTGTTCAAGGTGCTTTCACATAGGCTAAAACCTCCACACCTAGGCTTGTGAGTAGGGTGAGAGACTCTTGTGTCCACTTTATAGATGAGGAAAATTAAGTCTGGAGGCCCTAAGAGATCTATCCAGAGTCATATAATGTGAACACAGCAAGACCAGGACTGCAGGCTAGATTATGAAGCTAAATCTGATTCCATTTCCAAGGTACCTTCCTTCCAGATGGAGGTGTTCATGACAGCCCCATGGTAAATAGTACCTGAGATGGAAGTTCCTGCCCCACTGTAAATAAAGAGTATCTGAGATGAAAGTTCCTGTCCCACTGTAAATAATGAGTATCTGAGGTAGAAGTTCCTGTCCCACTATAAATAGTGAGTATCTCAGGTGGAAGTTCCTGCCCCACTGTAAATAGTGCATATCTGACATGGAAATTCCTGTCCCACTGTAAATAGTATCAGAGGTGGAAGTTCTTGCCCCACCATAAATAGTCAGTATCCAAGGAGGAAGTGGAACCTGAGTAAGTACTGAAATCTGTGCATGCTGCCACTTCCCTGCCCACACCTGGCTGGGGGTCTCAGTTAATCCCAGAATCTTTTCCTCCAAGTCCTCCTGCCTCCTCACAGTCTTCTCTGCCTGCCTCAGCATGGGGACAAAGAGCAGAGACTGTGGGTCCAGACTTTCCAGGTTTGAATCCCATCTCCGCCACTTAGAGACATGACTTTAGGCAAGTTGCTCACCATCTCTATGCCTCAATTTCCTCATCAGTAAAATGAGGATGGAGTTAATAACATTACCTCCTAAAGTTGTTGTGAGAATAAATGAGTAAACATTTTAAGTGCATAGAATGGTGGCTGCCTAGCTCAATGTCTGTTAAATTAAAACAAAATAGATGGACAGATGATGCAATTCTATGCAGTTGATGCAATGAATCGAAAACCATTTCTGAGATGAAATTCATCTGTAGTCTTTGTACTAAGACATTCTGAACACACACTTGAAGAGGCTTTGGAAATATTTGCTGATTAAACTCACTCCCTGCACACCTTGAAACAAAAATGGGAGAGGGTGATTCTGTGAATTGTGCATGGAACACCCCTGCTTTCAAGCAACAAAGAGGACGTTGCATGTTCCTGACAACAGAATTCCTGCATGCAGGTGCTAAGAGATGGCACCTGTGTCACAACCATCAGGGTGTAGCAGCTAAGAGCAGGGTTGAGGCCAGATTGCCAGGGCTCAAACCTCACTCTGTTGCTTACAAGCCACATGAACTTAGGAAATTACTTCTTTGACCCGGTGCCACAGATCCCCATCCACAACACGGGGCTGGTTTTGAAGAGACGCACGAGATGATACAGGTCCCCTTAGCCATGGAGGACACATTCTAAGACCTAGTGGTGCTTGACACCGCAGATAATACTGGACCCTACATATATCATAGCTACTGAGTGACTAATGGGGGGGGGCAGATGCAACAGATCTTCTGGACTGAGGGATGACTTGCATCCAGGCAGGACAGAGTAGGATGGTGGGAAATTTCACAAGCTTTCATCATTGACCAAGGGTAACTGCAGAAGATAAAACCTCAGATGAGGGGGTTTCACTGCAAAACACTGAGCAGAGCACTCAGTACATGTCAGCTCCTCTACCAGGAAGAGGAGAAGTGCTTCCTCCACATTTCCTCCTTGTGTTTCTGTATATTTCACTGTCAGGAGCGGATTAATCAATTAAAGTGTAAAATCCATAAATAGGCTTTTAATAAACTCAATTCTAACCATCCCTGTTATGCAAACACATGTGCAATTTTCTTTGCTCATTGTCAAGAATCCCATCCAGAGTGTCCTGCAGCCCCAGGTGACGGCACTTCACAGGTGCCACCAACCAGAGCCTACAAAAGACCAAATGTCCAAACACGTGTTCTGCTGACTGGGATATGAGGGCAAATCTGAGCACAGTGCTTGAAAGGCCCTCACCATTCTTCTCCCACACCCTCTCCCAAAGGAATCACAGCTCTGCCTTCTCTCCACCTCCCTGCCCACATCCCTTCAAAGTTCACATAGTGCCTACTCTGGACCAAGCACTGTGCTTGGCGCTAATAATGAAGTGCCAGAGAGGCCGCAGCCCTGCTAATGATGACGTGCCAGGAAGAACACAGCCCCTGCCTTCCACCTGGTTCCAGTCTGGAGAGAAAGTAACACGTGAGCCAGTGTCACAGAACAGGACAAATGTCAGGAGCACAGTCAGCCCAGGATGCTCCAGACACAGCACTGAGGGACAGAGGTCATGTGCATCCCTACAGTGGTAAAACTGCCTCAAAACCACTGGGATTGTTTTCTGCCTTCTTCAGATGGTTAAATGTGGCAGAGAGACAGCACTGCCAGAGGCCACCCTATAGCCGGCCCCCTCCCTTCATCCTCACCTGAAGTGGCTGATCCTTTCCCACGCTCACTCTGGCCCCCAGGTGCAGCCGAGAAGCTCACATTGTAGTTGGGACGGTTCTGGGGAGAGGCGTGGGGTGCGCCAGGCTGCGGCTTTGGCTGTGGCTGCTGCCAAGCGTAGCCACCTCCCTGCTGCCACCCGCCACCCCCAGGCTGGGGAGATGCTTTCTGCGGTGAGCTGAGAGGCGGGAATCCTCCACCCAGTGCAGTTGGCGTGGTGGGTTTGCTGGCAAATGAAGAACTACCTACAGAAAAGAAAAAAAAAAAAAAAGGAGAAAGAAGGTGAGGTGACTTTGGCCCCTAACTCTCGTGTCTCAAGATATTGTTTGCAGTGACTTTGGTGGAAATTTTCTTGACCACAGCACAGTTACCCTTCCTGATAGGCAAAGAAACTACAGGCATATTTCCCTGACGCCCACACTGACATTTTAGGGTGTATGTTAACAGTGGTCTCATCTTTTCTTCAAATGAATACATTGCAGGTCAGAATCGTTATGTTTTTTCCTAAAGGCAAGTGGCAGAGCTGGGACTTGAGTCCAGACCCTGCTAGGCAGCTTCTATTTCTTCACTGGGACAAAAACTACTACCTGGCGAGAATGGGAACAGGACAAAGTAAGCTGGCTCACTAACGTGCCCCTGGAACTTCAGGATTAATCCTGGTGTGCCGTAAGGACAGGCATGGTTAGTGACCAGTGTGAACAAAGATGTGAAATTTCTAAAGTTCCAATTTCACACTATTAGTTCTTCCCTCTCATTGCATGAGAGCAAAAACAGCCACATCCTGACAACTTTGAACAGGACCAAGGATTTCATTCAAACTTAAACAGAACCATGTTACTTCGTCCCAGGAATGTAAGTAGAACCCTCATTTCACAATCCCCTAACTTTTAAGCACTCACTGCGTACGTGCCAGGATGTTTCAAAAATATGAACATCAGCTGTGGCTTATGTTTTAAGAGGCAAAATGTGACTTCCAAGGCCCCTTTCATGCAATGACTCCGGAGTAATAGTGCTAATAAAAAAACCGGCATTTATACATTAAAATATGCTTATATACATTACTGTTGACCTACCAGGGGGCGATCACTGTGAAGAGGAGGCGAAGGCCCAGAGAGGTTTGCTGATGTGCTCGTGGATCACACAGCCAGTCAGCAGAGCTGACACAGCCATCCTCCCTCCAAACAGCACACACAATCCCCGATTCCTCCGAAATCTCTGAGTCTTTTCCTACAATCACACCCTCCTGTCCTCTCTTCTTATTCTGGTCCTGGAGCTCCTCTCTCTGTCCCTTAGGGGAATGTTCCATCATGATCACAGGACGTGGAGTCCATGTGAGCTGGGGTCAGTGCTGTCCCCGCTCTCCATTCCCTCACGCATGCAGTCACGGTGCTGGCTGAGCATCCACCATGAGCTCCGGGAACAGAGCTGAGGAAAGGATGCGGAGAATCTTAGCTCTTCCACAGCCAGCTGACAAAATTCCCTTCTTTCAGCCTCAATTTCCTCATCTGTGAAACCAAAACTACGTCTATGTGACAAATACACCACACAGACACTGCAGTTACACCAAAGTGCTGCTCAGCCTGGTCACAGCAGCTAAGGGACATTGTGTGTTATGAAGTAATGCCCACTCATACGCCGTCACACTTCTCATCCCTGATCACACCAGCTAAGGGGCATTGTGTATTATGAAATAACACACAGTCATACGTAAGCATGGCCGGGTACACCGTAGTGACTCAATAAATACTTGGCAATAGGAAAAGGGAGTGACAGGCTTGTGCTCAGCTTGGCACTGCCCCCATCCTCTGTCACTCATACCCTGAAGCCCTTCTTTGTGTGTCCCTGGGAACGTCCTCCCAAGAGCACATCAACTCACACATGAAGTTGAGCACTCATTCTGCTCTGAGGTTTCATTCTATTTTTAAGGACGCTTACTTTGTTCTAAATATACATATTTATTATTTTAAAATTTAGCAGACATAAAAAAGGCTAATGAACTAATGAACCCTCACGCATTCATTCACTCATGGAACACTGTGCCACCTGCCAGGCTGCAGACAGGATGGTGGCGAGACCCACCATGACCCTGCTTTCATGGCCTCTGTGACACTGGAGGGGTGGAGCTAAGGGTGGAAGGGGGATCATTTCCACTCCAGCGCACCTTCTACTCATCAGCAACTCTAATCGTTCATGCTGTTGAAGCAGAGAACTGACAGCAACAGGAGGCAGCAGCTAAGCCCAGAGGCCACTGCTGTCCTCGTTAGAAGCTGAAGCTGCTTCCCAACCTGGACTGCGGCCGCAGGATTACCAGTGAGCTCTTTGTTTTCAGGGCCTTCTCTCTGTAGCTCCTGCAGTAGCAGGCATTTTAGGTTTGATTAAGGCTGCTCTCTCCCGTTATGTCTGCAAGTTCCAAGGAGCAGGAATGCTATCTGCCTTGATGTTTTTAATTACATCCTAAAAGCCTACAGTGTAGTAAATACTCAAAAATACCTACTAAATGGGGGCGTTAATGTTCAAGGGTGGGAAACCATTGCCTGGAGGGACTGAATGATCCCCCTTTCCACCCTTAGCTCCACCAACCTCTAGGAGTTCCTAAGAACTCATGTCTGGGAGAGATCAAATTCCCTCCCCCACTTTCCTTTTAACCCGTTTACAGGTTCTACTGGTTTCCTCTGTTAAACACCAGGTGGCTCTTCCATCATCACTGAGTTCAGACAGTCACCCTCCTAGCCCAGCAGGAGGGTGTGGTGGCTCAGGTCTGTAATCCCAGCATTTTGGGGAGGCCAAGGTGGGAGGATGGTTTGAGGCTGTAGTGAGCTATGCTGATGCCTCTGCACTCTAACCAGGGAGAGAACGGTGAGGGGGAGGAAAGAAGGAGGGAAGAAATCACCATTTTGCAAGCAGCATAGTAATAACTACTTAGCGTTAATGAATGCTAAAACTATTGGGTAAAAAGCTAGACGGAAAATAGAATATTCTCAAATAGGATTTCCTCAAACAGGATAGTCTCAAAATATCTACCTTAGATTAGTTACTTATAAAAGGAAAATGGTAACTTTACAGTGAAGAAACTTAACAGATACCACCTTAACCAAGTGATTCAAGTTAACACCAAACTCAAACTGAGCCTTGTCAACTGGCCTGTCCCCTTTGAATATCAGTACCATGAAAGACAAAGAAGGACTGAAGAGTGACTCCAAGGGAAAGGAGTTCAAAGGACAGCTAAGTGCAACGTGAGATGTCGAGTTTTTTTTTTTATATAATCAAATCTGTTTTATTTTATTTTTAATTTATTTATTTTTATTGTTAAATCATAGCTGTGCAGGCATTGTGGCAAGTGTCTGTAGTCCCATCTGCCTGGGAGGCTGAGGCAAGAGAATCACTTGAGCCCAGGAATTTGAGGTTGCTGTGAGCTGTGATGCCAAAGCACTCTACCGAGGGCAACATAGTGAGACTCAAAAAACAAAAAACAACAACAAAAAAAAATCATAGCTGTGTACATTAGTGCAATCAAGGGGTACAATGTGCGGGTTTCATATACAATCTGAAGAGATGTCGAGTTTTAAAAACGAGCTTCCTGTAAGGCCCCTCCTCCGAGAGGACTTCCCTCACCCCTGCTATCCACAGTAACACCCTGCCCGTCCCTACTCGCCATCTCCTCTCCTCCCTAAGTTCTCCTTTTCCTCACTGTGTCCTCTGAGTGTGAGGGCTGTAAGTGTGACCCCCAGAGCTGGACTGCCTGGAAACCTTGGGCATATCACTCAACCCTCTGTGTCCTGGTGTCCCCATCTATAAAATGAGGATTGTAACAGGACCTACTTCAAGAGATGACGAGGAAGATCAAACGAAATATAAAACACTTAAAATAGTGCCTGGCACACTCTAAGGCCCCCAGCAAACAGTAGCTGCTATTTTATTATTTGACCTTAGATTACATATTTATTCATTTACTGTTTGTTTCTCCTCCTAGAACATATACTTTGTTAAGGCAGGAGTTTTGTTGTGGTTTGTTTGGTTGGTTTCTATTAAAACAGTACCAGCACATAGAAGGCTCTTATAAGTATTTGTTGGGTGAATAAATGCATAAAATACAGAACAGCGAATGAGATTATATTGAAGTAAACTTTAACCTGATGTTATGTGTTACTTTAAAATTTGACACTTGCATTAAGACACAGAGAAGGATGGGGAAGATTGCCAGGTAAAAGCATTTGAGAGTTCCTAAAAGGGGCGGGAGGTTTAAAGAGTGCAGAAAGGAAGGTTAAGGCTCTGACAGTGTTCCTGGAAGCAGCGGCACCTGTGCTCATGTTCCTGCTGCCAGCCTGGCTCTCCACTCCTTGCAGGGGTTTCTGAGAGCACAGATGGCCAACATGGCCAACGGGAATCTCAGGCTAACCCATCCTCACTTAACAGCTCTGGACTGCCCTGGAGGAGGGAGGAAAGGATTTTAGAACACAGCAGTCCAATGAACTCCTCCTTAAAAAGCCTCCTTGAAGAAATAGCTTTGGGAAGCCTGGTTACTGTATCCTTGTTAAAAGTAATTAAAACTGCTGAACCCAGGGTTTCCCCAAGCCCCCTGCTCACAGAACCCTTATCTGATAACAACTATTAACACACGATGAGAACATTCGGGAATTACTATACAAAGACTCTGTTTTCTGTACAGAATTTTACAGAGTGACCAGAGAGCACAGCGCTGGATGAGGCGCAGGGAGGCGACGGGGTAGGGTCACAGAGGCACTGGCAGGGACAGTCCTGCGGGTTGGCATCATGTGGCACAGCGCTGTCATGCCAGCCTGTCTTAGGCCGTTTCCCTACAAATAGCCTTAGTTGTAACCAAATTGCTGGCAGGAGCTCCTGGAAGCTCTAATGTTACTCGAGCTACTAATCTAAAGTTGGGCATTGGGGAACAATCAATGTAGGTGATTTACAGCCCGATATCTGGTGCCTCTCTCTCTCTCTTTTTTTTAAAGCCAATCTCAGGTTTGGCTGAGGACAGCTTAAGAACACATGCTATTTTAGGTCCCAAGTAACAATACTAGCGTGTAATAACATCCGAGATTTAGACTTGAGGCTTTGTAGCTACAAGGAAATGTTACTTATATCAGTCTTCTGAGTTTGTACCTAGAGTTCCAAGATCGGCAAAGGGGTCCAGCGTCTGGGGTTTGTTTTGGTGGGTGGGAGTCCCATGTGAGGACCCCGTGGGGCTGGTGGCAGCTGACTTGCTTCCCATCCCAAAGCCTCCTGAAAAGGAAACAAGGTCATTGAAAACGGTCATTTGTCTGAAGCTGAGTTCTGAAATTCAGAATTCCAGAGCTATAGCTTATCTGTCTCCAAGGCAAATTAGGACAGGGTTTGGCAAGGTATAAGAAGTTGCTAGCCCCTGTTTCTCTGACCTGGGTGAATAGTGGCCTGGAGCAAGGACAGGACAGGGAAGGGACACATGCTGTTTCCTAGCCACGCTTTAAACTGTTATTTCTATTCTTTAACTCTCAAGTCACCTTCCCGTGGGACCTGCTAGTTCCTGAGTTACTTTGCAAATCTCACTTTACATCTTTGAGCTTCAACATTTTATCCCTGATTTAAAAAAAAAAAAAGGGAAACAATATTAAACTGAAATTTAAGGCAACAAGTGAAAAATAGATATGACTATATCAAACTAAACACCTTTTGCAGCAAAGGTGACAATCAACAGAGAAAAAAGGCAGCAGCGTAAGAAGTCCCTACCTCCCCCCACACATCAAATCAACTCAGACTTCAGACTAACTGTCCCCAAAGGTAAAATCAACTCAAACTATCCTTTCACCACACAAAAAAATCAACTCAGAATGGACTGAAGATCTAAACATAAATCCCCAAACGAAGAAGCTCCTAGAAGCAAACATAACGGAAAATCCTGTGCCGTTGGTCTGGGCAATCATTTCTGAATCAAACTTCAAAGGTACAGATAACAAACACAAAAACTGACAAAGTAGATTATGGGAAAGTAAAAAGCTTCTGCACAGAGCAAACCATCCACAGAGTGAAGAGACAGCCCACAGGACAAGAGGAAACATCCTCACACTGTCACGTGAGAAAGGGTGACATTCAAAATATAAGGAACTCAAACAACTCAGCAGCAAAAAAAAAAAAAAACAACAAAAACTCAATTAAAATACAGGCAAAGACCTAAATAGACATTGCTTTATAAAAGATACACCAATGGACAACAGATATATGAAAAAATGCTGACATCACTAATCGCCAGGGAAATGCACATCAAAACCACCGTGACATGTTACCTCACTCCTGTAAGAAAGTCTGTGACAAAAAGACATGAGACACCAAGCACTGGCGAGGCCGTGGGGACAGGGGGCCTTCCACACGGTGGTGGGAAGGTGAGCTAGGGGAGCCGGTGTGGAAACAGCGTAGAGTTCCCTTAAAATACAGAAAACAGAGCTGCCAGATGATGCATAACCCCACTCCTGGAGGATGTACATGTAAATCTAAAATCTTCAAAGGACAGGAGGTCAGTGTTGGAGCAGCGTCTGAGCAGACACTGGCACCCCATGTTCACTCGGCACAGTCACAGTAGCCGACACATGGAGTGAACTTAAGTGTCCATCAGTGGAACAGGGGTAAAGAAAACACGAATACACACAAAGGAAGTAATTCCTGACATCTGCAACTTCACGGGTGAGCCTGGAGGACGTATGTTACTTAAACATGCCAGGCAGGGAAGACAAACAGCCCATGACCCCAGTCACAGGTGGGAGTGAGAAAAGTCGATCTTACAGAAGCAGAGAGCAAAGAGACGGTCACCAGAGGATGGAGGGCGGGGGGTAGGGGTGGTGACAGATGGTGGCTAAGGGACACATGATCGTAGCCAGCCAGGAGGAGCAAGCTCACGAGATTGGCAGTACAGCACAGTGACTACAATTACCAACGACATACCATACTCCTGAAAAATGCTAGGATAGGGGATGTTAACTGTTCTTGCCACAATGGTAACTACATAAGGTAATGCACTTGTGAACTGGTTAGTTTAACCTCTCCACAATATATATACACTCTGAAATATCAAGTTGTACATGCTAAATACATACAATTCTGTCAATCAAAAAACATTTTTAATCAAAAAAGGAAGGAAATCCTGGGATGTGTTACAACTTGGATGAAACTGGAGGACAGTACACTAATTAAACAAGCCAGTCTCTAGAAGGGAAATATTGCACGACTTTCGTCAGACTGGAAGACTCAGCGAGCAGTGCAGGGGCTGCCCAGCTGGAGGAGTCCGAGGAGGGGCTGCTGTGAGGCCAGCCAGTGTGACAAGCCAGTGTGACTGCAGCTCTGCAGCCAGCTGGCCACTGCCTACTGTGGGGGAAGGGTCTGCTGAGAGCCCATCACACTACAGAGGGTCTCAGCTGACAGTGAACTTCACAATCTTTTAAAAAAGCAAATAGTAGCTGCTTCAGAAAGTAGCTGTTCTAAGCAGGTTGTGTGTGTGTGTGTGTGTGTGTGTGCACTTGTGTGTGTCTTCCCTTCCTTCTCTCCTTCCCTCCTCTCTCCCTCAGTGGTGTGAAGACAGCATTCAGCAAGCACCATAAACCCACAAGAAAGACCTTATTACTGACAAATCCAGCCCTCAAGTCAGTCATCTGTGAAGAAGGAAGAATATTCACACTTATTCAGGATCCACAGATATAAGAAATTCTCATATAAGTTACTTTACTTAAACTTACACAACTATGTGGGATAAAAGATATTATCCCCGTTTTTCAGAGATAGATTTGCCAAAAAAAATCCAAGAGTTTCTCAGTAGTAGCGTTTTATATATATCTAGATTTATAAATCTAGATATATATCTGTATCTATCTCTGATTCTGTTGTCAAGAGAGACATTCAGCAAATTAGACGCAGCAGATAACAGGGTGGCGTGAGCAGTGCCTTGCACATGGCGAGCACGGGGCCACACCCTCCAGCATGTGATGACTCAAACGAAAACAACACAAGTCACACGGGGAGGCTCCACTACCCTGCAGGTGCTCACTTCACCTTGGCTGAAGATTATGCTTTGGCAATTGGTTAAATGTACACAGAACACAACCTGCTGACCTCACCTGGTTTGGCGTGCCAGTCCCAGCCTCCTGAAACATCTGGCTGAATGTTCACAGCAGGTGTACTAGAAGCTGCAGGTGAGAAGAAGAGTGAGAACAGGATAGCTCAGGACTTCCTTAGTCCACACAGGATAAAGCCAGCCCTCCCACGACCCACAGGGCTTCATTCCTCCTTGTGAGTCCCCCCACACATCTGCTTCCTCCTGTGGTTACGCACGTGCAGTTTGGTAGAAACCCTGAATTATTTGCCTCTGCTGCTGTTCACCTTTGTTCTACCTCTATATCCACATACTTTGAATTATAACTGAGCAATTGTGAGTCCCTTGAAAACAAGAACCATCTTACGTGGGTCCCACCCTCCTACTTAGCACAGAGTCAGCGGCAATAAGAAAAGGGGAAAAACTTAAACTGCATTCACCTTAGCTCAGCATCCACAAGCTTCCTAGAGGCAGGACCCATTGAGACTGAAATTTTGTCTCCTCTGCTGTAGCATGAATTGAGAATGATGAGTTACTCAGAAAAGTTCTAGGCACCAACTGTGCACCACCCACTAAGCAATGTGTCTGTTGTAACTCAAAATAAACTAGCTACAGATTCAAAACAGGTCATTCTGACCCCTCTCAAAATTCCAAACATCTAATTCAGTAGAATGCTCAGCTTCAGAGAATCAGGCGTACCAGAGGAATATTGGTAAGTATTCTCTACATCTATAAAATCTACATAAGAAATAAGATGCCGTAAGAAAGAATTTCTTTCTAAGGCACCTCTAAGTTTTGCCCATAAAAACCAGTAAGTAAAATACAAATACTGAACTGACTTTCCAAGTGGGATTTAAAGCACCTCCCCCCTCCACCACCACTAGAAGAATTACAAAAGTGCCAAGATTAGCCTTCTGAGCCAGCGCAGCAGAAAAGAGGCCATTGTGGCTGGCCTGGAGAACATGGGGCAGAGGAGGATACTGGCACACACAGGCTCACAGGCCCTGGCCATTCTCAGAAAAACATATTTTCAGTGAGGGAGCAGACACAGCTCCTAGAGACATCCTGCATCTCCTCCCCCCCGGTAACCAACACCCAATCCGGAGACTCCTGTAAGTGGGTGCCACTCATTGGGGGGGGTTGGGGGGGGTGGAGGGGTCCCGTATGTTGTCCTGTAGACCCACTCAGAATGGCTTGGGATTAGAGACCAGGTGAAATTCGCCCCAGTGGGCTGCTCCTGGACAGACCACTTTTTCTCAGCAAGCTGCAGTTTATTCCTGGGCTGTACAGCTCACCTCCCTCTGCATGGTCATGGCTGCCTGAGGTTGGGGTGGCCTGACCACAGTCTCCCAACAAGCTCAGGCTGTCGGAAGCAACACATCGGCCTGCTAGTGTTGCCAACAATGTGCAGCCATTTCCAACATTGGGATGAGCCACCGTTCTCCGGCTCAAAGCCACATATCCCTCCCTGAAGCTCTGGTCTCAACCAACACAACTGAAGTGACACACACTGGTATTTACAGATGAACATGATGATTGCTCTTCATACAACCTAAGTCTCCACACAGGCCATTTGTATTTACAGATGGACACAAGGACTGTTCTTCATACAACCTAAGTCTCCACACAGGCATGTAATTTGGGCTACAGGTGTAATTTTAAATTTGTTAATGATCACATTTTAAAAAGTAATACGATACCAGTGAAATTAATTTTAATAATGTATTTTATTTAACCCAATATATTCAAAATGTTACTTCAACAAGTAACAAACGTTAGTGAGAAACTTACATTCTGTTTTATGTTGAGTGTTGAAATCAACTGTGTATTCTCTACTTGGAGGGCACCTCCAGACAGACCAGCCACATCTGCCCTGTTAACAGCCACATATGACTTGTGGCTGGTAATTTTGTGGAATACAAATATATTTTGTTAATTTAAAAGCTATATTCTCCACATTTCAAAGATTTCTTCAAGGATGAATCCATCTTCCAATCATTTACAAGTGGAAGTGTTTTTTCTTTCTTATTGATATACATCCCATAACCAACAGTGATTTATGATTATGTTCATGCAGCTGTAATGCAAAGTGTTCCAGTCAAATAAACAAATAAATAAGAAGGATGAAGTTAAGCAGGTATCTTTTTTGTAAGACACCCAGAGCTTTTACTGTGTTCATGTGAAGTATTAATTTCCAAAAGAAAAAGGCAAATTTTCTACGATGGTCTCCTCTCAGAGCACCTGCTCCTATTTTTGGGGAACTGGTATAAAGCACTTCCTCACCGTGCAGTGTAGGGGAGGGGCTCCTGGTCGGCTGGAGAAGGGGGTCACTGGAAGCCTCGGCCGTGCTCAGGAAGGAGCCCAGCAAGTCCTGGCCTGACGGTCTGGGAGGTGCTGCAAATGGGTCAAAGGCACCACCTGGAAAACAATGGAGACAATGTACTTATTTGTCCTAAGAATTCATTCATTCACCAAATACTAAAGAACTGTTAGTATCGCCTGGCCCTCCCCCAAGCACATGAAAAATCAGGACGACACCTGCCTCCTGCTTTGGGCCTATCCTGGGCTCAAAACTTCCTGCACAAGTCATAATGACCCACGGGATTTCTGACCACATAGGAATAGCCCACCTCTGTGGACGGAGGAGTGGTCTGGATTTATCTGCTGGATAAACCACACCCAAAACTTCTCACTGGCCAGCAGATGTAAGAGAGCATTATGCAGAGAAACCATAGGTGGAAATGCATCAAACCCAATATCCTGTCTGAGTCTTAAAGTGGGATTTACCTGCTATCTAGCTTTCTCCCTTCTCACCACCACTGAGAGCACATTATAAATATTGCTTTATATTAAGTTACAAAAATTCTCCAGTAACAAACTATTCAATATCATAAGATCAGAGCTCGAAATGCAGTATTTTAAACAATGCTGATAAGAAATGATGATCCTTACTTTACATCCTCAGAGATTAATATCTTTCAGTAAGTTTATATGATAGTTAAGAGTTGGTCCTAGGATTCGAATCCAGGCCTTTAACTCTAGACTTGGCATCCTTTCTGCTTCCTCCTGGGGAGCACTGAGGTCTTCCGCTAGCCTTATGGGTACCCTAGGACAGGCCAATTGATGTATCTGAGCCTGCGCCCTATGGCACAGAGGTGACTGGTACAGATGCCCTTTTGTGATCTGGCAACAGGACACAGCCTAGAACTGTGATGAGCAAAATCAGTGGTCACATAAGTCACATAGTTTTAAAATGCGAACAACAGAATGGAGCAGGCAGAAGA
Organism: Loris lydekkerianus; assembly: GCA_963574355.1. Classification (NCBI taxonomy): domain Eukaryota; kingdom Metazoa; phylum Chordata; class Mammalia; order Primates; family Lorisidae; genus Loris; species Loris lydekkerianus. Next base: position 34,551 of record CAUYPK010126031.1, read on the forward strand.
AAGGATCTCTGACATTGAAGACAAAGTTTTCTAATGCTCCCAAACTCTCAAAGAGGAAGAGAAATAGAGGGCAAAAACAGATCACTCTCTGAGAGAGCTCTGGGATAATTCGAAGAAAACCAACATTCGTCTTATAGGGATCCCCGAA
>CAUYPK010126033.1:0-16633 GCA_963574355.1 Loris lydekkerianus
AGCAGGTTAATTAAACTGATGGACTACTTTCAACTTTTTTTTTTTTTTTTGAGACAGAGCCTCAAGCTGTCGCCCTGGGTAGAGTGCTGTAGCATCATAGCTCAGAGCAACCTGTAACTCTTGGGCTCATGTGATTCTCCTGCCTCAGCCTCCCAAGTAGTTGGGACTACAAGCCCCTGTCACAATGCCTGGCTGTTTTTTTTTTTTTTTTTTTTTGTAGAGACAGAGTCTCATTCTACTGCCCTCAGGTGGAGTGCTATGATGTCACAGCTCACAGCAACCTCTAACTCTTGGGCTTACGCGAATCTCTTGCCTCAGCCTCCCAAGCAGCTGGGACTACAGGCACCCGCCACAACGCCCAGCTATTTTTTTGTTGCAGTTTGGCCGGGCCTGCGTTTGAACCTGCCACCCTCAGCATATGGGGCTTGGCGCCACCCGCCCGGCTGTGTTTTGGTTGCAGCCGTCACTGTTGTTTGGCGGGCCCGGGCTGGATTTGAACCCACCAGCTCAGGTGTATGTGGCTTGTGCTTTAGCCGCTTGAGCCACAGGCGCTGAGCCTCTGAAAACACTTTTTTTTTTTGAGACCGAGCCTCAAGCTGTCACCTTGGGTAGAGTGCTGTAGCATCACAGCTCACAGCAACCTCCAACTTCTGGGCTTAAGTGATTCTCTTGCCTCAGCCTCCCTAGTAGCTGGGACTACAGGCACCAGCCACAACACCCGGCTATTTTTTGGTTGCAGCCGTCAACAATGATGTTTATCGGGCCCCTGGCTGGATTCGAACCCGCCGGCTCAGGTGTATGTGGCTGGCGCCCTAGCCGCTTGAGCCACAGGTGCCCAGCCAACCTCTGAAAACTTTAAATGGTCAGAACTGCAGCCTGGAGCACTTGAGGCCAGGGTTTGGAGGTTATACTGAGCTGTGATAATAACCTCTGCAATCTAGCCTTCACAACAGATAGAAATTATGTCTCTGGGGAAAAAACACCCAAAGCAATGGGGCATGATGGCTCATGCTTGTAATCATAGCACTCTGGGAGGTGGAGATGGGAGAATAGAAAAATTAGCTGGGCCTTGTGGTGGTGCCTGTAGTCTTCAGGAGGCCAAGGCAGGAGGATTGCTTGAGCTCAGAAGTTTCAGGTTGCTGTGAGCTGTGAGCTTGAGCAACAGAGTTGAAAGGTTCTGGACCCAAGGGTGAAAGATTATTCCAAGGCGAGAAATGAAAGGGAGACAGAATCATTGTAGAAATAATGTTTTTTTTTTTTTTGGGGGGGGGACAGTGCCTTAAGCTGTTCTGGGTAGAGTGCTGTGGTATCACAGCTTATAGCAACTCCCAACTCTTGGGCTTAAGCGATTCTCTTGCCTCAGTCTCCCGAGTAGCTGGGACTACAGGCGCCCGCCTCAACGCCTGGCTTTTTTTTTTTTCTTCTGTTGCAGTTTGGCCAGGGCCGGGTTTGAACCCTCCATCTTCAGTATATGGCACCCTACCCACTGAGCAACAGGCACCGGCGTCAGGTGTGCCTCTGATTAATTTTCTGGCTGTTTCTATCACCCAAGGTCTTTATATCTTAGGAGCTAGACTCTATAAAGTTTGCTGTATTTCGTCTAACGTTTCTGGGTGTTTGTGCTAAGACGTAGTTCTCTATTAGATCGTTGTGTGATATATTTGGGTGTTTTTCTTCTTATGGGGTTCCTGGATTGGTAACAAAAAGATTGTGTTTATTGATTGTTTGAGACATTTACTTATTTGTTTTTATTATTTATTATTATTTATTTTTGTAGTTTTTGGCTGGGGCTGGGTTTGTAGCCGCCACCTCCAGCATATGGGGCTGGTGTCCTACTCCTTTGAGCCACAGGTGCCACTCTATTTATTTTTTAAACAGCTTTTTACAATTTTTTTATTTTTATTTTTATTTTGGCCAGGGCTGGGTTTGAACCCACCACCTCCGGTATATGGGGCCAGCTCCCTTCTCCTTTGAGCCACAGGTGCTGCCCTATTTATTTTTTCAGACAGAGTCTCAAGCTGTCGCCCTGGGTAGTGTGTCATGGCATCACAGCTCATAGCAACCTTCAACTTTTGGGCCTAAGTGATTCTCTTGTGTCAGCCTCCCAAGTAGCTGGGACTATAGGTGCTTGCCGCAACGCCTGGCTATTTTTCTGTTGCATTTGTCATTGTTGCTTTAGCTGGCCCGGGCTGGATACCAAGCCTCGGTGTTTGTGGCTGGTGCCATGCCCTCTGAGCTTTGGGGGCCACCATTGTTTGAGACATTTGTTTATTTTTTTGAGACAGCATTGGTCCCTGTAGCCCAGGCTGGAGTGCAGTGGCATCATAACTCACTGTACCACAAACTCCTGGGCTCCACTAGTCTTCCCCCATCAGCCTCCTAAGTAGCTGGGAATACAGGCACACGTTACTGTATCTGGATAATTTTCCTTCTATTTTTTTTTTTTTTTTTTCTTTGAGACAGTCTCACTGTGTCGCCCTTGGTAGAGTGCAGTGGTATCATAGCTCACAGCAACATCCAACTCTTGGGCTCAAGGGATCCTCCTGCCTCAAACCTTCCAAGTAGCTGGGACTATAGGTGCCTGCCACCATCCCTCATGATTTTTAGAGATGGGGGTCTTGCTTTCGTCAGAGTGGTCTCGAACTCCTCAGGCAAATCACCCACTTTGGCCTCCTGGAGTGATGTGGCAGGCTCACGCCTCTAAACCCACTGGGCCTAATTTTTCCACTTTTTGTAGATTGGGTCTTGCCATGTTGCTCAGGCTGGTCTCAAACTCCTGGCCTCAGGTGATCCTCCTGCCTTGGCTTCCCAAACAGATACAGTTTTTATGTATTCATTTATTTCTACTCCTGTTTATAGTTATTCCATCAGTGTTTAATGAGGACTGTGCAGGCAGATTGCATACATATGCTGAGTTATGAGGTAAAAAGACTCTTTGGTACTATGGATTGCTCCCTAAAGTTGTTAAGTAAAAATGTAATAAAACTTTGTATCTTGGCTGGGCACGGTGCCTGACGCCTGCAATCCCAACACTCTGGGAGGCCGAGGCAGGTGGATTGCTTGAGCTCACGAGTTTGAGACTAGCCTGAGCAAAAGCGAGATTCCCATCTGTACTAAAAATAGAAAAACTAAGGCAAAGGGTCTCTTGAGCTCGAATTTGAGGTTGCTGTGAGCTGTGGTGTCACAGTACTCTACCCAGGATGATAGCTTGAGACTCTGTCTCCAAAAGAAAAAAAACAACTCTGCATCTCATTTGAGAAATTGAGTAACATATAGTGTGGCATTTAACTTTGACATTGTTTAACTCAGGAACACGCCCTTAAGAAGGTTATGATGTCGTGTACAGTAGAACCTCTCTAAGTTGACCATTCAAGGGACTGTAACAAAGTGGTCAGCATACAGAGGTGGTCACCATAAGGAACCAGGCCTCCTGTACAGACAAGTACATGTGTGGGGCATGTGCTGTCTGTGCAAAGTAGGTTAACTCAAGGAGGGTTGTCAGCTATGGAGGTTATACTGTTTTTGTTTACAATGAGAATATTTCTTTTGAAACTTTTTCTGAGACAGAGTCTCAAGCTATTGACCTGGGTAGAGTCTGTAGCATCATAGCTCACAGCATCCTCCAACTCTTGGACTCAAGTGATCCTCTTGCCTCAGTTTTTCTTTTTCTTTTTTTTTTTTTTTAAGTAGAGAGAGGTCTGTCTTAGTTTTGCTCAGGCTAGTCTCGAACTCCTGAGCTCAAGCAGTCCGCCCGTCCCAATCTGCCAGAGTACTAGGATTATAGGCGTGAGCCACTGCTCTCAGCCTTGAAGCTCTCCTAAACTAAGGGTTCTGGGAAGGCTGCTGAAAGCGTAACTCTAGTTTTGGACAAAGCGGCTTGATAGAATATATTGGCAATGTTAGCGTGGAGTAGACCTGTTTAATGCAATTTCCTGATCTTTAGTTTAATGAAATGATTTAGCCTGTCAAATTTAAAGAAATAACTTGGTTGTTTTAGTGGAGTGGTGTGTGGGAGACAGAGTGATGGGACGTGGCTCTCCTGGTGGCAGGGACAGCGTTTGTCCTCTGTGCAGCAGTCTTGCCCCGGGCCTGGCATGCCTTGAAGGGGGGTGACTGATGTTGCCTGAGTATGGCCACTGAGCTCAGAGTCACCGCCTTTTATTTAGTTTGGGCTATTAGGTTATTTTGGAGTTTTTTTTTTTTTCTCTGTATCTAGAAGCGTACTAGGGCTTGAGTTTTGGATGGAGTTCCCAGAGGAGGCCCTGCCCTGATAGTTTGCCAACAGAAGTTCTCTCTGGGTCAGCAGGTGCTAGGTGGCACCTCCCTCCCTCCCTGTGACCCATCCAATCCTGCAGTCTGTCACTGACCACATGTTTTTAATTGCAGGACCTGTTCCAACAATTATTTAAAACATGGTGGATTACTATGAAGTTCTAGGCGTGCAGAGACATGCTTCAGCCGAGGATATTAAAAAGGCGTAAGTAATTTTATTTCTCCAATGATACACCCGGCAGTTACACATTGGTAAATAGGTATAAGTCTTCCCTGTTTAATGGCTTTTAATGTTATATAAGCTTTTCAGTGCAAATGGTGTAATTTCAACTTTAGAAAGAGCAGTTTATAAATGATCATTTGCACCCTGGGACCGAGGTATAGCCCTTTAATTCTCAGCCATATGGCTCACTCTGGTCCTTTGTATTGGAACAATGGATTCCTCTGTGTTTGAAGCAGTTAAAAAATTTACTGAGGATGTGAAATTATCTCTAAGAATCTTTCACATTGGGCTTTGGAATGCAACTGACTTGACACTTTTCAAGCACCCCTTACCAGGCAGGGGCCTAGAGTACAGGACCCTGACTTCGTTGGTGTGATGGCTGAACTCTAGCCTCTGCCATCAGAGGCCACTCTACTCCACTCAGAAGTCTTGTTTTCCCTACCTCCTGTTTGTCATCTTATGTGGCAGCTGTGAGGAGGGCAAGCCCCAGCTCACAGGTAACACTCAAGGTCATCTGGATCCAGGGCTGCGAACCTATGGCCTCCACATCCCCAAGTGTGGCTCCTTAACTGAAGGCAAACAGCACAGAACATTTTTTTTTTTTTTTTTGAGACAGTCTCATTTTGTCATTCTTGGTAGAGTGCCATGTCGTCATAGCTCACAGGAACCTCAGACCCTTGGGCTCAAGCAGTTCTCTTGCTTCAGCCTCCTGAGTAGCTGGGACTACAGGCATCTGCCATAACACCTGGCAGTTTTTAGAGATGGGGTGTTGCTCTGGCTCAGTCAGGTTTCAAAGTTGTGAGTTCAGGTGATCTACCTGCCTTGGCCTCCCCAGAGTGCCAGGTTTACAGGTGTGAGCTATAGCATCCAGCCTAGAACTTTTTTTTTTTTTTTTTTTTTTTTTTTTTTGAGACAAAGTCTCAAGCTGTCACCCGGGGTTGAGTGCCATGGCCTTGTATCTCATAGCAATCTCCAAGTCGGGCTCGAGATTCTCTTGCCTCAGTTTTTCTATTCTTAGTAGAGACGGGGTCTCACTTTTGCTTAGGCAGGTCTCAAACTCAAGCAATCCACCCACCTTGCCCTCCCAGAGTGCTAGGATTACAGGCGTGAGCCATCATACCTGGCCTAGTCCCCCCCTTTTAATTTAAGAAAGCATGCATTTTATTCGTCTAATTGGAAACCTTTAACTGTCCATGACTGTGGTTATTTACTTTTTTTTTTTGAGACAAAGAGTCTCACTATGTCACTCTTGGTAGAGCGCCGTAGCGTCATAGCTCACAGCAATCTCAAACTCATGGGCTTAAGTGATTCTCTTGTCTCAGCTTCCTCCGAAGTAGCAGGGACTACAGGTGCTTTCCATATCACCTGGGTATTTTTTTTGTTGTTATTGTTGGTGTCATTGTTTAGCACACCCAGGCTGGGATCCAACCCACTAGCCTCCATGCATGTGGACGGTGCCCTAGCTGCAGAGGTACGGGTGCTGAGCCAGGTCATTCATTGACTTCTTATAAATATTAGTGTTTTTAACTGTGTTTGGATGTCGAACTCAAACAAAGGGCTACTTGAAAGGTACTGGGATCCTGGTGTGTGTTGTGGGAGATGTCTCCCCTTTGCCACACTGACCTCAGTCATGGGCTGGCTGAGGAAGCACGTGTCATGGAAGAACGTGGAAGGTGGTATTGGGTCCTCCTGCTCTGTGACCAGAGCCGCCACCTCTGTGGAGTCCCCATACTCATTAGCCTCATAAGCACAGGCTCAGATAGTGGGTGCTTTGATCCTGAAACACTTTTCTGTCTACAGTCTGGTTTATATTATGCTGTCTGGATTTTAGAACATGTGTCTTTCTTTCTTACTCTCTCTCTCCCTCCCTCCTTCCCTCCCTCCTTCCCCTTGGTAGAGTGCCATGGCCTCATAGCAACCTCCAACTCCTGGGCTTAAGCGATTCTCTTGCCTCTGCCCCCCAAGTAGCTGGGACTACAGGCACCCACCACAACGTTGTGGCCCGGCTATTGTTTGGTTGCAGCCATCATTGTTTGGTGGGCCTGGGCTGGATTTGAACCTGCCAGCTCAGGTGTATGTGGCTGGAGCCTTAGCCACTTGAGCCACAGGCACCGAGCCCATGTGTATTAAAACTGGTATCTGTGAAATAATTTTTTTGCCTGCTTCTTTCTTTCTTTCTTTCTTTCTTTCTTTCTTTCTTTCTTTCTTTCTTTCTTTCTTTTTTTTCTTTTTTTGGAGACAGAGTCTTTATTGCTCTGGGTAGAGTGCTGTGGTATCAGAGCTCATGGCAACCTCATTCTCTTGGGCTCAAGTAGTCCTCTTGCCTCAACCTCCTGAGCAGGTAGGACTACAGGCACTGCCTCAACATCCAGCTATTTTTAGAGATGGGGTTTCACTCTTTGTCAGGTGGTCCCAAACTCATGAGCTCTGGGAATCTACCACTTTGGCCTCCAGAGTGCTAGGGATTAGAGGCCTGTGCGACTGGCCTGGCTTTTAATTATGTTAATTTCAAAAGCTGAGTTGATTTCCATATTTTGGATGTGACTGGTACTCTTCATTCTTCTCAAGGTACCGAAAACTGGCACTAAAGTGGCACCCAGATAAAAACCCTGAGAATAAAGAAGAAGCAGAGAGAAAATTCAAACAAGTAGCTGAGGCGTATGAGGTGTTGTCAGATGGTAAGTAACACGGACTGGGGAAGGACTCAGGGTTCGTGTCTTGGGACCCTCCCTAGGGGTTGTTGAATATATACGCAAGGGAATGTTTGGTGTGAACTGGATTTTGGGCCCACTGAGAATGTTTTCACTTTCCTTAGGATGATTGAATCAATATAGTTAGCCATGAATGTTTAGGGAGGAGCATCTGGCCTTCCAGTAATTTCTCTTAGGATAGTTCTCAAACAAACACTAAACTACCATCTGGGGATGGTGGAGCCAAGGAGATGACATTAGTTTGGTCCCTGTGCATGGGGTGGTGGTGGTTGTGCTGATGTTTTGGTAATGTCTGAGCATTTTGACCCCTCGGTTCCCATTGACTTAAGTCAGTAACTTGCTAATAGAGTGGATTTTAGTACTGGAGAGGATGTCATTAATTGTAGGAATGAGAGGATTGAACATACAGTTCAGATTTGGACTTCTGAACTTAAGTCTGTCTTTGCCACCTCGTCTGAAGGGTCGTTGTTGAATGTTGTTGGAAATCAGACTTGTTGGCTTGGTTTTATAATTAGTGAAAGGACAGTGTGTGAAGAAAAGACTGTGTGGGTCCTGGGTGGGCTGGGAGTTTAGTGTCAGAGAACTGGGCAACCACTGCCAATGTCCTGGTATATGACAGCAAGCTGGATGGCCTCAGTGAGCAGAGGCAGAGGTGTTTAAAAGATTGGAGACTGAGTCACTGACCGCAGGAAGTGGCCATGGCTTCAGTTTACCCACATGTGCTCAGGTAATAGGCCACTATTTAACAAAAAATTTAAGGGAAACCTGATTTAACCCTGGCTATCCTTCTTCAGCACTTCAGCCTTGCTTTCTCTATTGACACTGTTCCTTTGTTGTATAAGTACCAGATTTTTTTTTTTTTAAGATAGAGACTCACTATGTTGCTCTCGGTAGAGTGCCATAGCGTCACAGCTCACAGCAACCCCAAACTCTTCAGCTTAAACGATTCTCTTGCCTCAGCCTCCTGAGTAGCTGGGACTACAGGCACCTGCCACAACTCCTGGCTATTTTTAGAGATAGGGTCTTGCTGTTCAGGCTTTTCTTAAACCCATGAGCTTGGGCAATCTACCTGCCTCGGTCACTCAGAGTGTTAGGATTACAGGTGTGAGCCATTGCACCTGGCCCCTTCATGAGTCTTCTGAATCAGTATTTAGGAGATAGGGACAAAAGGCTTTTTCTTTTGCTCCCTTTACTTTTCAAGTAAAGGCGGCACAATTTCCTGATGTTTAATTGTGAAAAATTAAAAACTGACTTCAAACGTGTGAAATATTTTTATATATTGAATTTTAGGAGTGTGAAAATAACTTTGCTTTATTGGTTCTTCTCTTACAATTTTTAGCTAAAAAGCGGGACATCTATGACAAATATGGCAAAGAAGGATTAAATGGTGGAGGAGGTAGGTAAATGAATTTTGTCCTTGGAGACAGTTTTTGACAAGTCAGTGAAATTGGTTGAGGGTGTTTCTGGACTGTGAATTACAGTTCTTCTGATCAGAGTCTCTTTATAGTAACAAATGCAGATTTGGGGAGATAAGGAGAGAAACTCATACTTTTTTTTGGGGGTGGGGTGGGGTGTTTCTCTGTTGCCCTGGGTTGAGTGCTGTGGTGTCAGCTCAAATTCCTGGGCTGCTTCGAGCAGTCTTCTTCCTCAGCTTCCTAAGCAGCTGGGAGGATAGGCTGCTGCCCAGCGATTTTTCTTTTCTATTTTTAGTAGAGACGAGTCTCACTCTTGCTCAGCTGCTCTCCTGAGCTCAAGTGATCCACCCACCTTGGCCTCCTGGAGAACTAGGATTACACAATGAGCCCCTGTGCCTTGCCTGAAACTTATACTACTTTAAAAATATATTAAGTCTTTGTGAGACTGGAATGTGGATATTGATGTATTTTGTGTAGATAAGTCATTTGTAATCCTACTGTAATATATGGTGATCTTACACAAGGATGATACTTACATGCATATTTGACATCATGTCAGAATATCCTTTTATTAAACTAGAGCAGATTCTACTGAAAACCTGAAATAATCAACTCAGGTGGAATCTGGAGTTGGGTATTTGTCATGATAAATGCCTATTTGGGATCAGGTGTCCAGCCGGCTTGACCGCTTTCAATTGGAAATTACCATTCTGACCCCACTGGCCAACTCCACTGCTGCTGCAGACTGAATGTGGAGCACACGACAGCCACGGGGGAGGGGTCTCTGCTGTGACAGTCACTTGTCATCAGCTCTGGTCACGCAGTTTGAGCTGTCCAGGACCCATGTTTTAAATTAGATAACTCCAGATTTATAAAGTATTTTCTTTATGGTTGTGTTTTTATTATGTTCTAAAAGCTGTGTTGTGTTTTGCAGGTGGAAGTCATTTTGACAATCCATTTGATTATGGCTTCACATTCCGGAAGCCCGAAGATGTCTTCAGGGAATTTTTTGGTGGAAGGGACCCCTTTAGATTTGACTTCTTTGGTAAGTTAATTACCTCAGGTGTCAACTTGGTGCTTGTGATGTGCCTGTGAGCCAAGTGGAAGGCTGATGGTGCCTGTCCCTGTCCTGCAGCTGGTGTCTGAGAGCACAGGAGCTGTAAAACCTGTACTCAGAACCTACACAGTTGGTTTCTTTTTCTTTTTCTTTTTTAGACAGTCTTACTGTGTTGCCCTCAGTAGAGTGCTGTGGCGTTTTAGCTCACAGCAACCTCAAACTCTTGGGTATAAGTGATTCTCTTGCCTCAGCCTCCCAAGTAGCTGGGACTGCAGGCACCCACTACAATACCTGGTTATTTTTAGAGAGGAGGTCTCCCTTTGGCTCAGGCTGATCTCTAACCTGTGGGGCTCACCTGTCTTGGCCTCTCAAGTGCTGGAAGCGTGAGCCACCGTGCCTGGTTGTGTTCTTAATTTTTGAAGATTTAAAAGCATTTACAGCTTGAATATTAAAATAATGAAGGTTTTAACTTGTTCTTTTTGTTGTATGTAGCCCTCATTAACTTCTTTTCTCCCTCACTGGAAACTGGTAAAGAGGCAGTGCTGGGGTCTGGGAGGTGTTTCTTTTTGGACACTAGTTTCTGTGAGAATTGTGCTGTGTTTAATGTTTTTGTTAAAATCATGAAGTGTCGAAGAGTTCATAAGATATTTCATCTGTCAACCTGCCTTTTCTGTGTGTTGGGACTATCATGTCCACAATTTTTGAAAAGAAAGGGTATCTCTGGAGCAAAGGCAGTAGAAATATTCTTGGAGAAGAGAATAATTTTGTTAATGGAGATGGTATTTTAACTGCTTTTTGATTATAGTGAACATAGTTTGTCCTCTGTGTCGTCGTCCTGCTGCCTGATGGGGACCTTCCTGTGTGTCCCCCGCACCACAGTGTCTGGTGTCGTGTGGCTATCTGCTGTGAGGCTGTCTCTTGTCAGACTGCTGTGCGGCTCCTTAGGAGGTCAGGGTTAAACGTGTGCTGCTGAGGCCGTGTTGTGTTTTGACTCACTGAGGGGGAAACACATCCTGGTTTTACTGTCTTCATTGCCTGGAGCATGGTTGAAGAGACGCAGTCCCCAGGAGGGAAAAAGAAGAAAAGTTGTTTCTACAAATAATACAGGGTGCCAAGTGGAACCCCTGCCTGTCACAGGTTGGAAGAGGAGCAGTTCCCTGTCTCGTGGGGTAGGTAGTGGGCCCTTGTCAAGGGGCAGTTTCCTGGTTCATTTCAGGTGGGGACTCAGTCTTGATTATGGCATGGCCTGATGGCGCCAGAGTCCCATCTTCAGGGAGGGAAGACAGTTAGTGCACATAAGCGTTTTCATGGACGCATTTGTAACTGAAGCAGAGCAAGGGATGTGCACCTTTGAGGGAGGGGGCCGTGTGGCCTGCTCAGAGCTTAGGACTTGTTTTGGTTAATAACTGTTGCAGTAGGGCGGTGCCTGTGGCTCAGTGGGTAGGGCGCTGGCCCCATATACCAAGAGATGCGGGTCCAAACCCGGCCCCGGCCAAACTGCAACAAAAAAAATAGCCAGGCGTTGTGGCATGCGCCTGTAGTCCCAGCTACTTGGGAGGCTGAGGCAAGAGAATCGCCTAAGCCCAGGAGCTGGAGGTTGCTGTGAGCTGTGACGCCACGGCACTCTACCAAGGGTGACAAAGTGAGACTCTGTCTCTAAAAAAAATAAAATAACTGCTCGGTAAGCAAAGGTAACATGAACACAAACTAGGTTAGCATCTTTCAGTGACTGACCGGCGTATGGGCAAGATGACACTCTAGGAAAGATAAGTATGGGCAGATCTTCCCCTTCCTCCCTCCCTCCCTTTTTCTTCCTCAGTGTCTCACTCTGTCGCCCTGGGTACAGTGCTGTGTGCCAGCGCTCAAGTGATCCTCTTGCCTAAGCCTCCAGGGTTGCTGAGACTATAGGGGCGCACTGCCACATCTATCTCTTTCTCTAATTTTTAATAGAGATGGGGGTCTTGCCTTTGCTTAGGCTTATCTTGAATTTCTAGGCTCAAGGGATCGTTCCACCTGGGTACCATGAGTACTAGGATTATAGGCTTTAGCCCCTGTACATAGCCAGAGCTCACTGTCTTAAAAATTACCTTGGCATCTCACAGCTGTCAGTCTCCTGGGCTGGGCACCTTGAACGTGATTGATCTTACATGATCTTTTGACTGAATTGCAGCCAGTTTTTGTTTTCTTGGGCAAAAAAAAATCTGACATGCCAGTTCTTAATCTCATTAGAAATTTTTTTAAGCCAGGCGTTGTGGCGGGTGCCTGTAGTCCCAGCTACTTGGGAGGGTGAGGCAAGAGAATCGCCTAAGCCCAGGATTTGGAGGTTGCTGTGAGCTGTGATGGCACAGCTCTCTACCGAGGGCAATAAAGTAAGACTCTGTCTCTTAAAAAATAAAGCAAAAAGAAAAAAATTTTTTTTTTGAGATAGAGTCTCAATTTGTTGCTCTCAGAATGCCATGGTGTCACAGCTCACAGCAACTTCATACTCTTGGGCTCAAGTGATTCCTCTTGCTTCAGTCTCCTGAGTAGCTGGGACTACAGGTGCCTGCCACAATGCCCGGCTATATTTTGAGATGGTATCTCGCTCTGGCTCAGGCTGATCTTACAGTCCTGAGCTCAAGCATTCCTCCCACCTCAGCCTCCTAGAATGCTGGGATTACCGGCGTGAGTCAATGCACTTAGCCCTAGAAATTATTTTATTTGAGCAATTCTTTGAAGAATAAGTTACCGAGATTTATTTATTTTTATTTCAGATTAACATAAAGGTACAAATAGGTTTAGATGTTTGTATTTGTTAGGTAGTACAGATTTAATTTCATGTGAATGAAAAAGTTTTACTCCCTATCCAAAAGCCATAAGATAGGCAGTGTGTTTAGAGAAGCTGACCTATTAGTGGTAGGCATTCCGTGTTTCCCGTGATTAGTGTGGCAGTGATTCCTCTTCAATCCATTCTTGTAGGTGTTCTAGGTGACTTCCATTTTCAGGCCCTCAGGATTTACACACAGGAAAAGGAGCTGCTTCATGGCTACTACACGTATGAGGTCACCGTGCAGCCTGCTTGCGGTATGTTTAGGGTAGACTGGAGCATATGCACAGCTGGGAGGTTCCTGCTGTCTTAATGATTTAGTTGATGTTACCAGCATTCAGATTATATTTACTAGACATAGTTATAATGTCCCCTCCCCCTTTTGAGACAGGGTCTTAAAATGTCACCCTGGATAGAGTGCTGTGACATCACAGCTCACAGCAACCTCCAGCTCTTGGGCTTAAGTAATTCTCTTGCCTCAGCCTCCCAAGTAGCTGGGAGTATAGGCACCCAGCCACAGTGCCCAGCTATTTTTTTGTTGCAGTTGTGGTTGTTTTAACTGGTGCAGGCCGGGCTCCAACCCAGCCTTGGTGTATGTGGCTGGCACGGTGACCACTGTGTTAATGGGCACCAAGCGCCCCCCCCCCCCTTTTTTTTTTTTTTGAGATAGTCTCACTGTCACCCAGACAAGAGTGCCATGGTATCATCCTAGCTTACAACAACCTCAAACTCCTAGACTCAAGTGATTCCTTGCCTCAGCCTCGAGTACCTGGGACTACAGGTGCCTGCCACGAGACCTGGCTAATAATGTCCATTTATTTTGTAGCAAATTATATTTTAAATGTCGTTTTTCACATGACCAACTGTTTCATTTTCAGCTTATAGAAGAGTAGCTCAGAATGTGTTGTATTTCTGAGCTGCGTTTTGCATTTATTAGACCACAGGTGCCTTGCCACACTCTAGACCCTTCCATGACAGAAGGGGACTCAGACCCATGTACAGGACTGTGTGCAGGCAGAGCTAGCTGTCAGGTGACAGTGGTATTTGGGCGTGGGCTCCTTGGGGAGCTGAACCCACCCCTCAAAGCACAGGTCCTTTTAGGAAAGGTAATAAGAACTCATTCTAAAGTCAGTGCTGAGTGAACATTTGTTCTGAAATGAAGGGGTGCATTGACAGCCCTGGAGGCCAGGTGTTTAAATTCCCTCCAGAGTATGGAGCAGGTGAAAATGTGCTCTTGTCAAATTGTGAAATGTTGAGAATAAGGATGATCTCTTCATTTATTTATCCATACAAGACACCATTGTTTAGTGGAGTGGTGTTCTAAAGAGAGAAGAGTAGTTAATAATAGTGTTTTTTGATCCTATTAGTCAAAGCAGGAATTATCATTGGGAAGAATTGTCCAGGTGCATTTTCTTAAAATTTGTATTTCTCTGTTGGAAAGCCAGCTCCAACCTTTAAAACGGTCCCCAGAGGGCCCTTCGATATTAGCAGTTTAGCACATTTTTCCTTCATCGAGCTTTACTTTTTTAAGCCTGGGTGGAGGAAATTGTTCGTGCAGCAATGTAGAAATCCTGATGTGTAGGACCACAGACAGTTTCGGGGGAAAGGGGATAAATTGAGGATGAGAGCAGCTGCGGGTTCTGAGCCGTGATTTAAGTTTGTGGTAGTGAGTCAGTCGTTTTGCTCTCCAGGGTGCGAGGAGGTGGCCAGTGAGGACTTGGAGCCTAGTGAAGACCTAGAGCAGCCAGCAGTTGAGACGGTGGAGGACAGCGGGAGTGAAGAGGACAGTGAGGCGCTGGATCTGATCTCCAGCGAGGACCTGGATGTCTCTAGTGAGGATGAGGCCAGCGAGGGCCACAGCCGGGGCCAGGGCGAGCCCCTCAGTGAGGAGCTGGAGCCCATCTCCAGCGAGGACGAGGCCAGCCCTGGGGACGAGGGGGAGCTCAGCGAGGAGTGTGAGGAGGAGTGTGAGGAGCAGCTGCTGAGTGAGGAGGAGTACAGTGGGTCAGAGCTGGGCCTGCCCCTCCTGCCTCAGTCAAGTGTCACAGGGGCTATGGGCTCTTTTTACAAGAAGGCTTACTTTACCTAGAATGCGTCTAGAATAAAGAAGTTTCTTTTCCTAGTGCCTTGATGCCATCATTGGTCAGGTGACCATAGTTACCTTGGAGAGAGGACAGAGGAAACCAGAAAAGGGCCATGTGTTCTGAAGCCCCATGTGGGTGTCTCACCCTAGAAGGCAAAGAGCTCAGAGACATGGGAGCAGCATTTTGTTCTCTCCTTTTCCTTGGGCTGTGGGAGGCTTAGAAAACTGAAACCTGTCATGTTTTCAGTTCTGGAGGCTCAACCTGCAAGTGGGAGGTGCCACAGCACACCCAGGCCTCTCCCAGCGGTCCCTCCCTGCATGTGGATGGGTTTTCCCACCACATCTCCTCTGTGTGTGTGTATGTCTAGATTTCCTTGCCTGTGGTCTCTGTATCATCTAGGCTGGTCTCTGAGCCTACAGTCCATGCTACCAGGGCTAGTCACAAGTCTCTATGCTTTATATTTTTCTTTTTTTGGAGACAGAGTCTCACTTTGTCACCCTGGGTAAAGTGCCATGGCATCACAGCTCCCAGCAACCTCCAACTCTTAAGCGATTCTCTTGCCTCAGCCTCCCAAGTAGCTGGGACTACAGGTGCCCATCCCAACTCGTGGCTATTTGTTGTTGTTGTTGCAGTTGTCGTCGTCGTTTTAGCAGGCCTGGGCTGGATTTGAACCTGCCAGCACTATATATGTGGCTGGCACCCTAGCTGCTGAGCTGCAGGTGCTGAGCCCTCTACTCTTTGTAGTTAGTACCCATCCAGGTGACTTGATTTTACCTTGATCACCTTTATATAAAGACCCTGTTTCCAAATGGGGTCATGTTTATGAGTTCTTGGTATTAGGACCTGTTTTGAGACAGAGGTTCAAGTTGTCGCCCTGGGTAGTGTGCAATGGCATCACAGCTCACAGCAGCCTCCAACTCCTGTGCTCAAGCGATTCTCTTGCCTCTTCCTTCCAAGTAGCTGGGACTACAGGTGCCTGCCACAATGCCTGGCTATTTTTTGGTTGCAGTTGTCATTGTTGTTTGGCGGGCCCGGGCTGCATGCGAACCCGCCAGCTCAGGTGTATGTGGCTATTGCCTTAACCACTTGAGCCACAGGTGCCGAGCCAGGACTCTGACATCTTTTTTTAGGCAACACAGCAAAGTTGGTTAGGTTTTTGTCCTAATCTGTACAGTTTAGAAGCAAGCAGTGAACTTTGAAAGGGGAAAGAAGGAAAAACCTTTAACATTAGGCTTTTTTTTTTAAGAGACAGAGTCTCACTTTGTCACCCTCACTAGAGTGCTATGGCATTACAGCTCACAGCAACCTCCAGCCCTTGGGCTTAGGAGAGTCTCTTGCCTTAACCTCCTGAGTAGCTGGGACGACATGCACCCATCATAACACCCGGCTGTTGTTAGGCATGGTTTTTTTTTTTTTTTCTTCGTAGAGACAGTCTCACTTTATTGCCTTTAGTAGAGCTGTGGCGTCACAGCTCACAGCAACCTTAAACTCCTGAGCTTAGGCGATTCTCTTGCCTCAGCCTCCGGAGTAGCTGGCACTATAGGCGCCCGCCACAATGCCTGGCTATTTTTTTGTTGCAGTTTGGCTGGGGCCGGGTTTGAACCCACCACCCTTGGTACATGGGGCCCCGTGCTCTACTCACTGAGCCACAGGCATCGCCGTAATGTTAGGCATGTTAAGAGGAGTTAAAGTGGGCTTGGCGCTCATAGCTGAGTGAGTAGGGTGCCAGCCTGGCCCTGGCCTGGTAAGCAGCAATGACAACTGCAACCATGGGAGAGGCACAGCAGACTAGAACAACCCCTATAAGGTGTTGTAACCTGCATCCCATGTCATCTTCACTTCACACACATGGTAGGGATTTATGTTTGTAGTCAGTTTTCTTTTTTCTTTTTTTTTTTTTTTTTTTAGACAACCACAAGCGGTCACCCTGGGTAGAGGGCTGTGGCATTACAGCTCAGAGCGACCACCAACTCCTGGGCTCAAGCGATTTCTCTTGCCTCCACCTCCCAAGTAGCTGGGACTACAGGCGCCTGCCACAGTGCCCAGCTACTTTTTGGTTGTAGCC
>CAUYPK010126034.1:0-19884 GCA_963574355.1 Loris lydekkerianus
AGATGAATTCACAGGACAATTTTTACCAATAAGTAAAGAAGAAATAATACCCATTTCATACTTACTCATTCTAGAATAGAGAAAGATGATACTTCTGCTTTCTTAGGAAGCCAATATATGACTGCTTTTAAAATCTGGCAGTGTTATAAGAATGGAAATTAATAAGTTAGTGTGTCTTATAAACACATTAAAATGCTCCCTGACACACGACTGACCCATAATAGCAAACCAGGCTGCATGATAATCGAGCAGTTTTTATTTCAGGTATTCAACATTTTTCTCATCAGAAAAATTAATGCAGCCTGGGCCTGCCAAACAACAATGACAGCTATAACCAAAAAATAGCTGGGCGTTGTGGTGGGCGCCTGTAGTCCCAGTTACTCTGGAGGCTGAGGCAAGAGAATCACTTAAACCCAGGAGTTGAAGGTTGCTGTGAGCTGTGATGCCACAGCACTCTACCCAGGGCAACAGCTTGAGGCTCTGTCTCAAAAAGAAAAAAAATAAATAAAAAAAAAGGAAAAAAAATTCAATCAGTTTAAGTATATTAATAAAATCAAGGATAAAACATTTAATTATCACACAAATGCAGAAAAATTACTTAGAAATTCAACAGTCACATAGAAATACTTGACACACTAAGAATAAAGAAAACTTCCTTCATATGATGGATGACTGCATAGGGTCTCTAATAAACATCATATTCAGAGTTGACTATGGAAAACTTCCTGTGAGACAGAAAGCAATAGAAAGAAAGGAAGATGGAAATATTTAAAAGTGGTCAGCTTTACCTACCACTATCTGTAACATAGTAACATCCCTGAGGCATAGCAGATTTTCAACTTAATTAGTTCATATCTATGCTTAACTTGTCTTGGCCTTGGGATGCCATGTAAGAAAAAATATATAGGAAGGCGATTTTCTTCATCAAGATATCAAATAGAATCTGAAAAGCTCTTTAAATTGCATCAGCATTTCACATATAAAATTGAACTCAAATGATAATTCAAAGAATGATGAGAAACTCAGTGGGGCAGGGGGTGGGTGCTATAAAATGTAGACTTTTCACATCCCATGATGAGTATAGGTGCAAATACACCTTTAAAAAATAGGTTAAAATTTTCATATGAAAGACAAAGGACAAAATTATATCAGAAAATGATTTCACATAGATATCAGGAATCAATTCTCTAGCAAACAGAAAGAAGGTGCAAAATGATCTTTATAATAACTGTTATTAAACCATTTAGCATAATGTTGCTAACAAAAGATATGAATCGGGCCAGGGATATGGCCTTTGGTAAAATTTATTTCACTAAGACATTGACCTGACTGATGCTTCTCATGTGTAATCTGAGAGAGGAGAGGGCACAGTTTATGGTGGTGGTTGGCTTGAAATAAAATAGCTCTTTGACTGATAATCGTCTCAGCCTTGCTTGGGAAAGATTCCATCTTACTCCATTTTTTAATATGATATATAAAATTCAAAACACATTTCTGAGACATAGCCGGTACTTTTATGTCTTTGATTTTGGAGAATTATTTGTTTCTGCTAAAAGATATTTTGTTGTTGTCTTTCATATTTGGTTTGGCCATTAAACAAAGGACATTTTGGATTTTTCTTTCCCTATCTGCCTGAAAGCAGGAACATTAGAGGCCTCTGGTTTTGTTTTCCCTAAGAAACTAATTTCAAAGGAAATCATGAAAATGAATAGTCAGTTACTTTAGGCTGGGAGCAATTATCCATCCCACATAGGCTGGCTGGCTGCCCACCAAAATCCAGACTAAGGAATCTCCCCACTGTGGTGCTGGGAGTTGCCATCGGCCAATCGTCAAGGCCTCTCTGCAGGTCTCTGCTTTCATTCTTGTTTACAGCCATCCATCCTCCACTCAAAACAGAGAGTGATTTTTTAAAATGAATTAGTTTTATTAATAGCCAAATATTGGGAGAAAAAAATTAAAACCTCCAGGTATTCAACTGGTGAATGGTTAAACAAATGTGGTATATATGCTGCCTGTTTTCAAAAATGAAGCCAATTACAGTATTCTATCACAAAAGACGGAACCAGGATGGGAATAGGAGCTGAAAATCTCACACATAGATTGGACTGCAGAGAAGCCAACCATAGTCAAGGTGGTTTGGAGTGAAAATATGACCAAAGTTAGCACTCAGTTCTTAAGTGATATCAATCAAATGCTCTGTCAAAATTAATCTTGCAAAAAAAAATGTACAATATGGTTATTTAAGCTGTATTACTAATGATGCTGTGGTATTTTTTCCTGGTCTTCTTTGAAGTCTTAATACAATTCATTCTTGAAAGCGTGAACCCAGATTTTCTGAAAGCTTTCTTTTATCCCATAGTTTTGCATTCTTTAAAATAATTCCTCCCTCATCTCGGAATATTATCTATGTGTGTCTTTCTTGAAAAGCTTGTCTGCTATTCTGCTTAAGTAGACTGCCATGCAACTAATTTCGCAATTTCACAATCTCTTTTCTTTTTACTGAGAAGCTTTAAGTATATCCCTACACTTTGCGCGCAATTTTTTTTTTTTTTTCTGGTTTAATATCCTAGTCTCCTGAAGACAATTATTACAGTTAAAGTCATTGGTTTGGAATGGGTTTACTTCAGGATTTATAGTCTCTTTAGTGAAGTAACCCTCCTCTGTTCTTGGTAATCTGGGTGTGTGTATGAATCATGTGGCCTCACGTGCCTTACCATAAATGTGAGATATGCCATGAGCAGGCTGATGAAGAGCACAGTGCAACGACTCCTTCCTCAACACAGCCATGAGTTCGAAGATGGCATTAGAAGCACATAGGGGAAAAGAAATAATGGATGCAAACAGTTTTAACACATGATTAGTTTGGGACATGAACAATTATACCAGTCTAAGCAAAACAATTAGAAAGTGGACCTAAGAGATTCAAGAGATAGGACCCGATGAGATCATCTGAACTACCAAACCCAGGTGTGCCCGAAGTTAAATCCACCCTTTGTCAAATCTAGAAATGTGCCATCTCCTGCCACTCCTGAATCTACTCAGTCAGCTACAAAATTATGCCTAGGATATTCTCAGAAACACCTCTTGACTCTGTTGTCTGCTCCCTCTTTTCACTTTCCTTTTCAGCTTGATAACCCCCCTTACCTGATTATTGAAATAGTCACAAATTTCCATTCTCTTCTCCCTGTCCCAGGCCTATCATCAAACCATTACCAGTAATCCTACATCACAAAATATGCCCTACTAAAAGAGATCCAGGGCTCCCGACTGCCCATTGTGATCACTTTAATGACTGATTTTTCTTTGAGCTATGGAGAGAGACGACTTATTTCTTTGATCTGTATTTAGCAGGAAAAAAGTAATTGATCCAAAAAGGAGCTCCACATTCTGATTTATCAAAGCACGCAGGTGAATTCAATATTATGTGTCCCCCAGATGACTCATTAGAAAATGATTATGACCCCTTGAAAAAAGTTTCCTTCTATAATTTAGCTAATGACTCAATTCTCCACCAGACTGTCAATTTCGTTAACTAAACAGAACATTCCCTCTAACTCTAAAAGCACACTTCCTGGAATTTTGTACTTTCTGAACTGAGGTCCTTAACCACGTGTTATTTCCCACCTCCCTCTCCCGGCTTGGTGCCTCAGTCTATGCCAGATATATTTTGAACTATTTCAAAATGGTATTCATGCAAGATTGGTGATTTATATGTCATCTTACACAGAAAGGGGAATTTTAACTTGTGTCTTTCTTTGAAATCATTACTTAAAATGTGTTAAATTTATTTTACATACAAAACTTAAATCAACATGTGATGTTTTGTTTTTCAATTTTTTTTTAATTTTTAGTGAATATTGACTTTTTTACATTTTAAAATATTTAAAAACTCCATCTTTGAAACATTCTTTTCTGTTTTATGTGTCATAATGTGCGTTAACTAAAAGTAATACAATCTGACGTGGATGCATCGATCAGAGAAAAGAAGATGGAAAATTCTGCTAAGAAAAAGGACAACTGATGAAACTCAGTGAACGAGACAGATTGAATTAGAGATAGGACAGTCTGCAGACCACATGAGCTTTCATATATGAATAAAAGAGGAAACAGCTGTGAGACAGTGACATCTATAGTTATCAAGATGTAAGCTGTTACTAAGGTAAACGACCTGTGTGTAAAATCTAGACTTTACTTTCCCCAGATTGTATTCTAACTTTGTCCTGGAAGAGGTCAGTAAAGACAGCTAGAGCACAGAATGGCCAGGAGGTCAGTGGGTGCTATTCTATTTCTTTTCTTTCTTAATAGCTTCACTAGCCTTTCTGCTTCCATGACTCCCCACTTTGCCTTACAGAATTTCACTGGGTGTATCTCTCACTAGGAGGCCTTTAATTAGCTTACTCTGAGTTCAAATCACAGCCCTTTGGTTATTACTTGGGCAACTGCAAGTAGTTACAGTGCTTTCTTGGGACTTGGTATCCTCATATATAAAACAGACATATTAATAGCATTCTACTCAGGAATTTATTGTGAGCATTAATTTATGTATGGAAGCTTATAAAATCATGCCTTCCCTGAACTAACCATTCTATCAATATTGACTATCATCATCGTTAGCATTGCCTGGGCTACAATATTTTTTGAATTAGACATCATGATAAGCCTTTAATATTTGAAGCTGCTTTCCATCTAGAGTTTAGGGTATTATAGTTACTCTAGGTCTTAAAATACCCTACTTCCTGCCCAAGTTTATCACTTGTCTGCTCCTTCCTCCTTATTCATGCTTTATGTTTTTCCTAAAATTAACATTGGAGGTGGTCATTTCATTGTTCAGATAAACATTGCCAGGGAGGGTCTAACTCATACAGAATAGATCCTTCCTGTTATCCACATTCTAAACTTGATGAGTATACCCCCAGGTCTCGGGAATGCCTGCCTGCCTGCCTGCCTGCCAGCCAGCCGTGGTGCCCAGGGCTCACAGCGGGCACACCGCTGTGCTGGTCAAGGCTATTTGAGGAGCCTCAGTCGATTGTCTGAGGAATATAGATGCTGAGCTCAGGTAAGAGAGGAAAGAACTTTAAATTGCTGGGACTTCCAGATGTGATTTCAGTCTGTTTTCTGCTCTACATGAAGTGAAAACAATAGCAGCAAGAAAAGCCTTGAGAGTGTTTCAAGTTATATTCTTCCCTAAACTCTTCTAATAGGCAGCAAAACCTTGTTTTCTAGATAAAGCATCACTTTTACAAGTTTACAACTTACAACTCTTCCTGCCTTTATAGGCTTCTCATTACTACCACTGGTCTACAAAAGAAGTTGTACTGTGTATTGGCAAGGCTGGCATTGTGAGCAGTTCATTTATCTCTGCTATTTGCTCCTTTACTGTCTAATAGTAAATATTTAAAAAAAGAATATCTATATATAATATATACACACACACACCCATCTGCATAAACATACATATAAAATTCAGGTTTTGTTTATTATTTTCTTGCATAAAATCCTGGCTAATGAAAAGAAGGATAATGTCAGAAGCCTTTAAATACCCAAAGAATCACAGAGCCAGAAAATATTGTTTGAACCACCATTATGTCACTGTACCAATTATTTAATTTCCTGTGCTGTGTTGGGGACATTAGGATAGACAAATATCTGTTTTCAGAGAATGTAAAATATATTTAACTTTGAGAAACAACTAGGATCCAGAAAATGGTGCAAAAAGACACTGGAGGCAGAAATACGAAATGTAGCTGGAGAGGACTGCTCATTGAGATTCGACTAAGCCAAGTAAGTAAAGTAACCTCATCTGAAGTTTATACATATTAAGATGTCTGCATTTATGAAAGTATATGTTAAAATGGAAAGTAGTTATAAAAAATGCAATTCCAATTTCCAGCATCAATGGGCTTTAACTCCAAATGGGCGTCTAGAAAAATAGTACTGAATTGGTTAATTGCTATCTAGTGAGGATGAGCACCTGCTGTGATTGTATTAGATCTATTTGTTTTAAGTAGTAGCATCCCCAGGAATTTTCAGGTAAGAACCCCATGCTTCAGTCCTCTGCACAGTTGCCAAGGCAGCTCACTGGGGATGTTCTTCTAATTTCCCACCATCTATAAAAATCTTTCCTGTCCTTCAGTGTCCACTTTAAATTCTACTTCTTTAAGAAAACTTGCTCAAGTGTTAAAACTGTTTGTTGTTTATCACATTTCCTGTCTTTCTCTTACCTGCCCAAATTGAATCATGTGTGTAATAAGGGGCAAATTGTGGCGGAGATGATGCCAAGTATTCACCAAGTCTTGTAATATACCTCCAAGAAACACATGAAGTCTACATTTCAGATATTTGTCACTAAGTAGGACAATATGACTGACTTGGTAAAATGTGAGTGGAAATGGTACATACTAGTTTCAAATTGGCACTGTAAATTTTCTCTTTTTTTTTTTTTTTTTTTTTTTGAGACAGAGTCTCGCTTTGTCACCCCTGGTAGAGTGCGGTAGCATTATAGCTCACAGCAACCTCAGCCTCCTGGGCTCAAGTAGTTCTCTTACCTCAGCCTCCTGAGTAGCAGGGACTACAGGCACCCACCATAACACCCAGCTATTTTTAGAAATGAGGTCTCACTCTTGCTCAGGCTGTTCTGGAACCTGTGAGCTCAGGCAATCCACCCACCTCAGCCTCCCAGAGTGCTGGGATTACAGGCCTGAGCCACCATGCCCGGCCTTCCCATGTTTTTCTTTTTAATAAATATCTACCAGTGGGATTGTACACCCCACTGGTAGATTATTGTAGAAATATTCACACTAGCCAAAATATGTAATCAACTTTAATGTCCATCAGTGGAAGAGTGGATAAAGAAAATACATGTATACTCAGTGTAGTATTATTCAGCCACTGAAAAAAGAAATATTGTCATTTGCAGCAACATGTATAGAACAGAGGGCATTATGTCAAGTGAATATAAGCCAACCATAGAAGAACAAATATTGCATCCTCTTGCTCCTATGTAGGCAAACATGTGGATCTCATGGAGACAGAGAGGAGACTGGTGGTTACCAGAGGCTGAGAAAAGTAGGGGAAGGGAAGGATGAAGAGAGGTTGGTTACGTGTAGAGGACGCCAAGAGCCAGATGACCTCTGAGCAAGAGGATTTGCAGCTGGGAGGTGGACCCTCGGGCAATTCGTCTGCAGGTGCTCCTTGTGGAGAAAGAGCCTGAGCCCATGATGATCCTTAGGCACGCAATCATTATCTAATCCTCCCCTCACCTGTCTTGTGCTGTGTCAATAAAAAGACTACTGCGGAAGTTGCTCAGGGCTATCCTGCAAGCAAGGTTAGCCTGCCTCCTGCAAGCTTGTTCTTCTAATCTGCGTCATGTCTGGTTCCTTCCTGCAGCAATGGAGTCCAGGGCCATAGGGGCTAGGACAATTACAGAGTACACAAATACAGTTGGAAGAGGGTATAAGATCTAGTGTTCAATAGTCCAGTAGCATGACTGTAGTTAATGATTTATTGCACTTATTGCATATTTCAAATAACTACAAGAGAATTTGAATATTCCCAACAGAAAGAAAAGGGGTTTGAGGTGATGTGTATATCCTAATTACCTTGATTTCATCATTGCAATTGTACACAAAATATGTACAACTCTTATGTGTTATTTAAAGAAAAAAGTCTTACTGTTCAGTCCAAACTTAAAATGGCACAATATGTGAGTTATGCTGTCATATTTGAAAACTAATGGACATCTTGAGAGGGTTTAAATTACTACAGCTAATAGGATAAAAAATTGTAATGACATACCACTAAAGATGCTATTGAAAATGGTAAATGTTTTTAGATTACGTTAGAAGACTAGAGAAAAATGAGGAAGGACACATATCAGTTCTCTAGAAATCAACATGTCAAATGATTGATTTTTTTTTTTTTTTTTTTTTTTTTTAAACTCTCCTAGAGCTAACCCAATGATCAGGACTCACAAGGAGGAAGATTCGGTTTTGAGATAAGCCTTTTTTGAGCCTTCAAAATTATCTAGGGGAAAGATTACCATCCTAATCCAGCAGATAATGAGTTCACTATATTATAATCATTCATCACATAAGCACAAGCTCCGCATTGAATTATCAGGGAAGTTTTAGAGGGATTTAAGGTTAAACTAAAAGCTGCTACTGCTACCATTTTAGAAGCTGTTTCCTAGGGAATGTAAGGACACCCAACGTGACTTTAGTGAGAAAAGAAGATTCTATGACCACGTCTATCTTCAACTCTCAGATGTCACAATCAGCCTTGCTCTTTTTCCGCAGACCCTGTGAGAGTTTATAACAGCATTTGTAGTAATAGCAGAAAGCCCTCCAGATGCATGACTGGAGAAGGTTAAAAATACTTTCTCAGGAATTTGTGAATAACTGATCTGAGGAAACCCCTGAGAGAAAGTAAATACAGTTTTGCTTTAGTGCTATGAACTGCTCTTTGGGGTAATCTTTTCCCCATTTTCAACTCTTTACAACCTCACCATTGTCAAGTGAGTCTGATCCTAAAATACACTTAAATAATTCCTATCAGTGGCTCAGAGTCATTGGTGAATGTTGCTGGAAACTTGTTCTCTTTTTCTGCAGTTTCTTACTTCTAAGCCACTTCGAATCCACCCACCAAATGACCAGTGCTCAGAATTAAGTGCAACAGCTGATCCTTCTAATTACCATTTGGTTATTTTTCATTTCCCATCACTTACACATTCTGACAAAGGTGTGTGGATTGCACAATTATCTCTACATCGAATGTCTCACGATTGACCTTTTCTTTGCTAGATAAAAAAAAAAAAAAAAAATCACAGTCTGAGAGAAGATAGATCTCCTTGATCCTCTCTAACAAGTCAGGTCTCATTGCTAGTCTGAGAGAAGATAGATCTCCTTGATCCTCTCTAACAAGTCAGGTCTCATTGCTATTCTGGAGTTCTTTTCCTGCATGAATTTTTGATTATACCTTCTCACAAAGGACAGGTCCATTTTCAAAAACTATGATGTTGCTCTGTCTCAGTATTTTACCTTTCCATTGACTTTATTCACTTTCATTTTGCTTGTTATTCATAACCCAAGAAACCTCTGATTCTTCCTAGAGGTGGCTTACTCTGAGGGAGCCATTCATTTTGCTTCTTTGGAGCTCAACTGTATGTCATTCTTACAAGGGGTAGATTTAAGAACATTAGCCTATGATATTGTAAAGGCTTCCTGCTTCTTTCAGGTCTAATTTCAGTTAGAGTGAACTAAGGAACAGAGGAGGAAAGCTTAACGCTTTCTGCTTTGACTCCAAAATACATACTGCTGAGAAAAGAAACGCTGCTCGACACTTTATAAATCTCCTTAAGTACAATGAATTTAAAAAAAAACCTCATAAGAGCGAGCAGCCAGGAGAACAATGAGTTTATTGATTATTCATGGGCTGTATATACATTTGTGTTGCATTCTCTCCCTACTCTTGAACTACTACTTTCAACCCGCCTCTTTTGTCTTTGTTGAAATGAAGGAGACTAATTAAAGGTAATAGACTTAAATTTCGAGGTCTTTTTCATGATCCAGAAAGAAAAAAAAAGGTTTTTAAACTAGTAATTATAGTTAACATTTCAAAATAGAAACATGAACAGACATCCCCAATCATACTTTTTCTTGCTGTAAGTATCAGCTTCTTTGAGGCTCTTGCCTTAAAACAGAGTATAGTGATATCATTAGCGTAGTTAAGCATATCTGTCACTAACCCTGCAACTTTGGAAGACCACTTAGTATTACTAAACCTCAGTCTCCACATACGTAAATTGAGAATAATGATACAATTGCCTTGAAAATTGGATAAGGTCATGTATGTTTAGTTTTCTACTTAAAATTCAGAATTTGTGTTTTCTGTAGGCAAGTAATGAGAGCCATCAAAGGATGTTACTCAAGTCAGGGAGATGCTAAGAGTGTTGCCTTAGGGAAGCAAGAAGTTTGAATTGATCTGGCCGAAGTTGAAATAAGGAAGGAATGGACAGCTACAGAGATCATACATCTGGAGAGAGTTGAGTGGAGAAAAAATACAGATATAAATGTGAAAAAATGATAATAAAATACATAAAAAATTGCAATTGCTGGAATACTTGTGACTTCAGCATTTAAAATGTAAAGTTAGTGGTTGCAATTATTTGAATATGGTTTGTGTACGCCAAACTCATGTTGGAACTTTGTAAGTGTAGCAATGTTGGGAGGTAGAACATGAGTGCTAATGGGAGGCGTCTGGGCTGTTTTCATAGTAGTGAGTTCTCATTTTGGCAATCTCAGATTAGTTCTCACAGAAATGTATTAGTTCTGAGAGAAGGGGCTGTTAAAAAGGCAGGATAGCCCTTGGTTTTAGACTCCTCCCTTGACTGCTCTTCCTGGGACCTTTTGCCACCTTGTGACACAGAACAAAAACCCCTATTAGAAGCCAAGAAGATACCTGTACTGTGCTTTTTCTTTTTTCTTGGAGACAACATTTCACTCAGTCACATTGGGGTTGAGGGCCTTGGCATCATAATTCATAGCATCATAACTCACAGCAACTTCAAACTCCTAGGCTCAAGCAGTCCTTTTGTCTCAGCCTCCCAAGTAGCTGAGACATGTTTACAGAAAAGGTTAGCATTTAAATTGGTAAACTGAGTAAAGAATATCTCCCCTCCCAATATATGTATGCACTTACATCACTCACCCTAATCCATTGAGGGCCCAGACAGAACGGAATTCTCTCTCATTCCTTGAGCTGGGATAGCCCTCATCTCCTGCTCCTGGATTTTGGAACTCCTTGTTCTTGAGCTGTTGGACTGGGAAACTCATACCAGCAGGATCATCCCACCTCCACTGTGCGTCCTCAGGCCTTTAGCCTTGGGCTGAGAGTTACACTATGAGCTCAGGAGTCTCAGCTCTTTAGACTTGGATTAAATTGTGCCGCCAGCTTTTCTGGTTATTCAGCTTGCACACAGCATATAATGAAATTTCCTGGCTTCCACAATCACATGAGCCAATTCACGTTGTAAATCTCCTCTTATAATCCATATCTATATATGTGTGAATAGATACACATACAGGTATTTATATTAATTCTGATTTTCTGAAGAACCCCAACAGAGGTTATTTCTTCAGATACTTCCAAGGGTGCTAATCTTTTAAATATTGTAATAGAAGCCAACTTCCATCATCTAGTAGCATCACTGTTTCTGCCCTTAGCAATTTTTTAGTTCAATTAGGAAGATGAATTTTTATCCATGTATATATAAGCAACCACTCTGGGTAGCACAGAATCAAATGCTTAACTGAATAGAACAGATTATTCTGTCATGGAAACTCTCCTGTGTCCTAAATTATGTGCATAATTTGTATAATAAATCCAAGTAGTGGGAGTTTCAAGTGGGAAAAAGGACATTTTCCTAATCTGATTAATATCAGTGTACAACTTAATTCACTAATTTACATTCTGTGGATCAATTTTATTAAACAGTAATGAGCCAGAGTTGTCTAAAGAATAAGCCATAGGGAGCAACGAAGACCCAACCTTCACCATGACAAATAACATGGACAGTCTGTAAGATCAGAATCAGCCCTCAAGTATCCTGTCGAACACCTAATGATTTGTACATACATTTTACTTTCTCATTCAAATATCACATTTCCTTCTCAACTGAGAGGTTGAATTTCCACAAAAAATAAGAGTTTATTTGCCTATCAAGCATAACATGAAAGCACTTCTAATTTTTAAGCAAACCATTTTTTTATTAAGAAACTCAAGCTTGTAGGCTTTACTCTAACTGTTTTATAAATTTAAGCAACTGACATTGTAATGCTAAGAAAATAAGAATTCAGTCTTCTTTAATTCTTCATTTCACAATCCATAAAATGCTTTATATGCTGCAAAAATATAGCTTTGTTGTTAGACTAAAACAAAAATGTAATTAGTAGCCACTTCATAAAACATGTCCATGGTCAACATTTTACAACAAAGGAAAGTTTCTTTTAGGAAGTAAAATTTTCTTAATGAACTTCACCTTGATTTTGTCATATTTTTGCAAGCAACAACAAAACTGTTTATGGAAAAGCAGTGTTTTATTATCCTGAGCTTTATACTATTCAAAGGGAAGTATGCCTGCCTTCTGCAAAATACTGTTTCCCCTGACCACAATCATAATGGCAGGATAAAACATGAGAAGTTTAACACCTACCATTATGAGGGATCCAAAAATTGTTCTCTTTTTGTTAATATCTATTTTAGTAAAGGATTCAACCAGAGAAGATAGAAATAAATGTAAACAAAATATGTATATTTAAAAAACCAAATAGCCTGTATTAAAGGGACATACTGGGTGAAATGGCCAGAGGCTCTCCCAGAGGCTGATGCTGCTTATGTTTTTACCCATAAGAGCTCTCACATGGGGCTGAAAAAGAATGAAGTATTAACCATAAGCATTTTCAAGATTTGATTGTGTGTTTGATTTTTCTCTAAGAAACAGTTTTTTTTTTTTGGGGTCCATGATGTGGTTTAATGCCAACACAGATCCCAGTTTGTTACAGAAACACATAGATTACTGTTGCTTTTGTTTTTAAATTACATATATATATTTTAAAAAGCCAGATATGCTTCCACAGACAAGGCAGGTTTCCTCAGGAGGAATTTACAGAAAATAGTCTGGGGTGCGCCGTGTAACGTGAGGCTCTCCATGACAAGGTGCTGGGTCAGACTGAAGGAAGGAATATTTTAAAGTGTCCTCTAATTCCATGATAGCAGCCGGTTCCCACAACGATAACAGTAACAGGGTGCACTGAAAATTGTAACCACATTCCAATCATGTCCCTCCATTACAAGCTGGTGAGCACGAGAAACCAGAGTGAGGCCATTGCCATGGTTAAAGGTTTCAGAAATGTCTTGTCCAAATGTGTAGCCAGCACCACGTGGTGAAATACCCCACCCACCACAATCATCCGGATCTGACCATAACAGATCGCACATTGGGCCCTCACGTGGTACTTCCTGTAGGATACAGGACTCTTGTATGATCCAGGGTGTCTATGGATGGAGAGAGGCCACCATGGAGGCAGAATATCTGTCCATCCACTAAAGCTCTTGCACATTTGATTCTTTTGTTAGAATTTCTTCAGCCTTTTCGCACAGCGTCTGCACTTGATTTTCTTTCTTTTTTTTATTAATATTAAATAATAGCTGTGTACATTAATGTGATCATAGGGCAGCATACACTGGTTTTATAAACAGTTTGACACATTTTCATCACAGTGGTTAACATAGCCTTCCTGGCATTTTCTTAGTTATTGTATTAAGACAATTATATTCTACATTTACTAAGTTTCACATGTATCCTTGTAAGATGCACCACAGGTGTAATCCCACCTATCACCCTTGCTCCGCCCACTTCCCCCTCCCTCCCCTCCCTTACCCCCTTCCCCATATTCTTAGGTTATAACTTGGTTATAGCTTTCATATGAAAGCCATAAATTAGTTTCATAGTAGGCCTGAGTACATTTGATACTTTTTCTTCCATTCTTGAAATACTTTACTAAGAAGAATATATCCCAGCTCCATCCATGTAAACATGAAAGAGGTAAAGTCTCCATCTTTCTTTAAGGCTGCATAGCATTCCAGGGTGTACATATACCACAGTTTATTAATCCATTTGTGGATCTATGGGCACTTGGGGTTTTTCCATGACTTAGCAATTATGAATTGGGCTGCAATAAACATTCTCGTGCAAATATCTTCATTATGATGTGATTTTTGGTCTTCTGGGTATATGCCTAGTAGACGAATTATAGGATTGAATGGCAGATCTATTTTTACACTCGTTCAGCTGCTCAACCCACTGGTTCAGCTCCTTGGTGAATGCCTTATTGTCCATGGTGGCCTGATCCCTTCCTGCCTCCTCCTTCCCCTCTCCCCACCCCTCCAGAAGAAACAGTTTTTAAAGGTCCTTATTATTAGAAGAAATTGCTTAATAAGCCAAGTTATATAAGTGACCAATTTTGTTGCCTCTTCTGTGCTAAACACGGAGATAAAAATTTTGTAAATCCAGTATCAAAGACCCCATGCAAAATCACCATTATTATCCTAGTGGAGAGATAAAAATGTCTTCCAGATATTGTCTGTCCTTTTATCACAAAATGTGTAAGTGATAAAAACCAGGATTAAGAATTCCAGTGGGTTTAAATGATTTCCTACCTTAATTAAATCAGTCTTTACTTTGAAGCTAAATAATTCTATGCTCAACCTTCTTATGCCTCTCTGCCTTCTCATTCATTGCCTAGATTTAGGTTGATTTGTATGAGAAACTACTAATCTGTTATTTTAAATTCCACAAAGTCATCTCTTTGCTATAGTTTAAACGTAACATCCCCCAAAATTAGGTGTTGAGAACTTAATCCCTTAAGACAAGTTTTTTGGAGGGGTTTAGGTGTTAGGTTGAGTCCCCTACCCCCTACCCCCCCCACACACACATAAAATGACAAATCCACTACTAAAAAGGTCTATGGGAATTGGTTACCTCTTGTTATCTGGCTTCTGCCCATGAGCACATGGTAGAGAAACCTTCGCCAAAAGCCAGCGTCTTGATCTTGGACTTCCCAGTGTTCAATCTGTGAGAAATGAATTTCTGTTCTTTATAAATTACAGCCTCAGGTATTCTACTAAAGCCACACAAAACAGACCAAGCCATTCACTTTGTATCTTTTAATGCATATCTTACTACTTGTGTTCCTATGATGGAATACCTGAGGTTGGGTAATTTATAAAGAAAAGAGGCGTACTTGGCTCACAGTTTGCGGTCTCTGTAAGAAACACAGTGCCAGCACCTGCTTCTGATGAGGAACTTATGCTGCTTCCACCAGGGGCAGAAGGTGAAGGGAAGCCAGCACGGACTGCTCACTTGGCAAGAGAGGAGAGGTCCCCAGCTCTTCTCAACAACAAGCCCTGGAAGAAACTAATGGAGTAAGAATTCATTCAAAATCTTCCCAGGGAGGGAATTAATCTATTTATAAGAGACCCTTGTCCATGGCCTAAACATCTCTCATTAGGCCTCACATCTAATTTTGGGGATGAGATTTCAACATGAGGTTTTGGGGGAAAATATCCAAACTATACCATTCTACTTCAGGTCCCCAAAACCTCATGTTCTTCTCACATGCAAAAAGCAATCCTTCTGTCCCAATAGTCCCCATGTCTTAATCTATTCTAGCAACAACTCAAAAATTCAAAGTCTTGTTTGAGATTCTAGCCAAGTTCCTCCTAGCTCTGAGCCTGCACAATCAAAATCAAGAGGTACCAGAATACAGATGGGGGAAGGGTCCATATAAAGGAGAGGAAGTCATTCCAGGGATTAGAAAGACTTCATTTATTAAAAGAGAGAAAAAGAAAGTGCAGCATGACGTCTGACCAGGAGTCAGCTTCGCCTTACACAGTTTCAAGGGGCACTTATTAGTGTAGCTGGGATGCAGGTGAGAAGTGTCATCTATTCTCTGTACGAGGCTGTATCAAGGATTGATTTTAGAATTACTCCCTTTGGCCACAGTGTTTATCTTACACCAGGGCCTTACCTCTGGTGTCAGACAAACATGAGATTTCTGATGCTTCTCAAGAGCACCTGGAAGCATTCTCAGATGTGGGGAGGGATTGCTGTGCCATTCGGCCTCTGACCTATTTTCTCTCACTAGCTATCTCCCCAAATGGCCGTACCTTTGTCAGCATTGGGAGGAATTCTCCACAAAAATCAAGATACAATGGTAGAACTGACATTGGGTAAACATTCTCATTCCAAAAGGGAGAAACCAGCTGAAAGGAAGGGGTAAGCAGGCCTCATGCAAGTCCAAAATTCAGCAGGGTAGATATTAATTCCAAAAGCCACCAAATAACCTCCTTTGACTCCACGTCCTCCATCCTGGGGATCCCTGCCCCACGGCTTTACGGGGAGTTGTACTGTGGCTGCTCTCACACGTGAGTTAAATCCCTACGGCTATTCTAGGCTGAGATTGCTCACTGGGCTCTAAAATCCTGGGTCTGAAGGGTGGCATCCCTGCTTCCACAGCTCCACTGGGCGCTGCCCTAGTTGAGTCTCTGCAGTGGCTCTGAGCCTCTGGGCACCTTCTGAATGCTTTCCTACACATCCTCTGAAATCCAGGTGGAAGCTGCCAAGCCTTCACCACCCTTGCATTCTGGAGGTCTGCATGCTTAGCTCTACATGCACTGCCAAGGCTTACAGCTTGCACCCTCCAGAGCAAGGGCTTGAATAGCACCAGGGGCCATCTGAGGGATGGCTGCTGCTAGTATGTTTGCATGTGGGAAGTGACGTGCAGAGGTGACACAGGGCTGTCGTGACCCCAGCCTCTCCCTCAAACCATTCTGGCCTATGATCAGAGGGGTTTCTGAAGATTTCTAAAATGCCTTCAGGACCTTTTTCTCATTGTCCTCACCATTTGCACCTGTTGTTGACCTCGTTAATGAGACCCTTTAAAAACTAGAGATTTCTCCTAGAAAAGGTAGACAAACTTCCTAGGATTGAGCTACTCAGTGTTAAAGACAACTTTCTTAGTGTGAGCACCATTAATATAGGAATTATTTTTAGCTTTGTCATGGCCCTAAGCAAGATTACTATTTAACTGTGCCCGCTGTCTCCTTTCTAAATTTCTAATTGCCCTTTATGTCCTTTCTGGGAGTCACTGCCCACTGGCCCCTGGAACCAGAGTAGAATGCCCAGACATGTCACATTTCTTCTTGCTTACCAATTCACTGTCCTTTCTTCCCACCCTAATGTTGCTCTAAATTCTTCTTTTCCAAATCAGGTGAACTGCTCATGCTTTAAGATGTGGCTTAACTATTATATTTTCTTTATGAAGCCTTCACAAATGACACACTATGGAAACATCATGTTTCCCTTTTCTGTTTTTTTACTGAACTGAGTGTATATACCTTTCTGGCAGCACTTGCCAAACTGAATCCCTGAATTTTCCTGTTTTTAACTAAGTTTTGGAAATAGGCCACTGGATCAGAAAGTAGGGATTACTGATCAAGCAGGACTTGGAGACAGTTACTGTTGACAACTATCCAAGTGCTAGAAACTAAGTGGTGCTATTGCAAAATTTATTTGAGTCTTTATAGATACCTGGAAGGTTCTGATAAAGATGGGGGAATTCTCTCTTCTGCCTCATAATTGCAATAGCCTTCTCCACTCTCTGCTCACCACTTTCCCCAGTTAGTGATGAGGTTAATGATGGAAACCAGACAATTGCTTGCCTATTGGCCCTCAAAATCGTGCAAAAAGGGGAAAACTTGATCTAAGTATTTTATTCCAATTCATGGACAATTTTATGTATTTAAATTTCTCTATACTAATTTGATTAACTGCCTTAGGGTAGCTGATTAAAGGCTTACTGTGTCCCTTTGAAAGTGGAAGCAATTGTAACTGAAAAGCTGCTGAAATAGACACTAAACAGAGAATGACTGCTAAGTGTTTACCAATCCCTGACTGCAAAGCATCACTTATCTCAAGAATCTTCAGAATGAGGGCCTTAAGGGATAGGACCATGGCTTTTAGATCTCAGTAATACACTGTGAGGGGCCATTCACTCTTTCCAGGTTTAAGAACCTGAGTTTATAATTGCCCCAATAGGAGGCATGATCCCTACGTCCCTAAACAGGCCTTACATAATGGGGATTTCAATACTTGAAAGTCCTGTGTTAGTTTACATTGTACTGTATTAGTTATTTTCAAAGAGGCAAGTCCATAGGATTCAATATTGTCCAGCTAATTTGAGTACTGAAAATTTAAATTTTATTTATTACTGATTGGGTGAAAGTGGTCATAACCAGTATGGACTATTTTAG
Source organism: Loris lydekkerianus (assembly GCA_963574355.1). Taxonomy (NCBI): domain Eukaryota; kingdom Metazoa; phylum Chordata; class Mammalia; order Primates; family Lorisidae; genus Loris; species Loris lydekkerianus. Next base: position 17,869 of record CAUYPK010126034.1, read on the forward strand.
GGTGATGAAAGTCATCACTATGAAGAAAGTAGGCAAAATAAAAGATCTGCTGGTTAAGATGGGGCATATCAGCTTCATATTTCATCACTGCCCTAAAAGTATAGAAAACATTTAAATTTATTGTAATCCCCAGTTATAATAATAATTTGAAATCCTATATTGATTAAACCATGAAGGCTTACCAAATAGTGCAATTTAGTGTACTTTTTTGTTGTTATTGTTCTTTCAGAGATTAATAGAATGTGCATTGATATCAACTGGCCATATCTAACAAGCTTCCCACAGACTGACAAATTTCTCTGGGATTTGACTATATGGTTCTCTTGAAAATAAGTATAATAAGCACAATATATTTTAAGTTACTTTTTGGATTTCTTCAAAATTACAGTGTAACACACATACTATCAGAGTCTTGGTGAGATATATTCTAAGGAATAGCTATTCTGTGTTGCTATGTTCAGAAGAAAATATCAGTATGTTTTAATACAAGGCAGAGAACACAGTCTTTGATTTCTTCCTTAATCAGACTAGATACCAGCCCATCAGTATAACTGCCCACTTGCCCAGCCTCAATTCCATTACTTCTCTCTGAGTTCATCACACATTCCTGGTAAAAGACAAAAACAAATAGAAAGCATCTCGCTTCAACTTCCTACTCTGCCCCTGACTGTTTGGCACTGTATTTATGCTGACAGGACTCCCTTTAAATTACTAAACAACATTTCTACTAGGTGTTTATTTTCACAATTAACACTACTACATTTCCCTAGTTTGTTTACTTCTCATCCTTTTAGGTGATTGCTTTATACTTTTCTTTCCCCCAAAGTTTTTAACACCTTCATTCTCACTGTTATCTATCCTGTTTCACAGAGAAAACAGATGCATTCAGAAGGGAACTTCCCTACCTCTACCCTGAAAACCCCCCGCTATTCCTCACTGTGCTGGAGGTAACTGCCTAGTCCTGTGACGGTACAGAAACCAGTTCATGTATAAGTTCCTTTCCTCATGTCCTTCTCTTATTTATTCTCTGACCATTCTTCCTCTTCTACCTTTGTTTTAGCCAATTCTTTCTTTAAGTCGCAAAAAAAAAAAAAAAAAAATATTAATATTATTATAAAGGTATATGGGAGTTTTGCTTGGAAAACGCCCAGTTACCTGCATGCTCTAATGTCTCCCTTTCAGTGAGCAATGCCAGAGACTTGTATCAAGTATTTATACTTGGTTCAAACATGCAGTTAATTAGTCACCTGTTTTTTCAATTAGAAGATGAACTACTAAAACTACAACATAATAGCTGGAACAGAGGATTTTTTTTCTTAATTTTATTTAAATACATTAGTGCAATCGCCTGTACCCATTCTACGATGCACCATAGATGTGGCCCCAACTATTACCCTCCCTCCACCAAAACCTCCCCCCTCCCTTCCCCTTCCTTGGCCCTTTCCCCATAGTCTTGTGCTATAGTTGGGTTACAGCCTTCATGTGAAAGCTGTAATTTTGCTTCATAGTAGGGCTGAGTATATTGGATACGTTTTCTTCCATTCCTGAGATACTTTGCTAAAAAGAATATGTTCTAGCTCCATCCATTGGAAATCTAGACTGTAGAGAATAAATGCCTATACATATATGTACATACATATATACATACACATATAGAATTATCTCACCTGCCTAAATAGTTTTTATATTTCCAAATGATTCTTACTTTCATCTACCGCATATAATCGAGTATAAGCCAACCCGAGTATAAGCCGACCCCCTTAATTTTACCCTAAAAACTGGGAAAACATAGTGACTCAAATATAAGCCGAGGTGGAAAATGCAGCAGCCACTGGTAAATTTCAAAAATAAAAATATATACCCAAAACAATTACAATAATTGAGGAATCAGTAGATTAAATGAAACATACCACATTAACCCACAGTATTCAATGGCAACTTCAATAAAGTGAATAAACCATTTAAGACAGTAAAGCATTGTAAATAAATGGTTAAAAATCCTGAATCCTTATACTC